>JAUESI010000010.1:2662705-2675193 GCA_032275145.1 Synergus laeviventris
CCAGTATATTGCTGTTTATTGGAATGACGCGAAAGTTCAGTAGCTTAAAAGATTATACAAAATAGGCTGTGTTTAAAAAGAATTTTAGCAAAAAATGATTTAGATCCTTGCCTCATTTTTTAAGCCAACATAATTATTACATAAATGCATAATGAAGTAATGAATAATGGATGGAATTCAGGATTGGGTTTCATAACTCGGCTGAACTTTAATCAGAGCAATAGTTTTTGTTCATGAACTTGTGAATGAAATTATACACAATTTGATTTCTATTTTTAGGTTGACAACAATTAAATGACTATCTCTATCGAGGGGGTGGGTGGAATTATTAGGAACTACGGTCTTGAATCTGAATATATAAAACGGAATTACCGAGAATAGATGCAGGCTAAATGTGCAACGTCGCTGAAAAGGGATTACATGTATGAAGGCTTGAAATCACTTTGATGTTTCTTGAAGAGTTATTTTCAGGGCATTGAAATAATTGAAGATTTTACTTAGAAAAGCTTTCAAACTTAGTTAAAGCTTTAAATAAAATTTAAAGTATGTTATAAAAACAAAAATAAAATTGTATATGCTTACAATACGTCTCAGAGAGAACAGAGTTCTACATTAAAAACTTTGTAGAATCAGTGGAAAACGTAAGAAATCTTGTAAATGAGTCACTAAATCTAGAGGATCTAGAGAGTCTATCAAGAAGTCCATAAATACCAGCGAACGCTTAAAAAAGAACAGTATTTAAATTGTCTTTAATTTAAGTGCAGTATGCAACAGTTAAAAATTTCCGGGAATTGTGAAACCTTAATTGATGCAAGTAATCGAAGACACAGATTAAGGGCCTTGAAAAGGGTTATAAGGAATAAACGCATGTTTTAAAGAAGAGGCGAGTTTGCAGACTCTCCGGGTGCGTGATTCGTGCGAGAATTTCAAGATAGCGGCACGCTTTTAGTCTTACGGCACATAAGAAGCAATTTATACTTAATTAGCAAGAGTGGCGATGCTCAGAGACAGAAACTGACTTATTGAAGGTTCTACTCACGCACACCCACTCCTTCCATCTTAATTCATACGTGCAAAAGAAGCGCAGCGAGCGTGAAGTACGTCAAATCACATGTGTTACGACTGACTTACCGGAAAGGCTCTTCGGTCAATGCCGCACATTAATGTTAACACTCTTTTTCCCAAGATATTTCGCAATAAAACACACATAGTCCTAAGACAGTCTTTTGTCCATCCAAGGTCCCATTTCTCCATTACTTTTGACAGAAACGATTAATAGTTTTTCAGAGAAAAATGAGAGAAGCAAAGATGCTAGAAGAAGTGATGTAAAAGAAATTAAAGACCTCGAGTGTCAAGTTAATTAATATGAACCTAAAATGTTGACAATTAAAGCTCAAGCTTGGAAGACAATCACAGCAAAAAATGAGAATGTAATAAACTCAATTTAGGTCGATTTCGGCTGTAAATATTTAGTGGCAACTTTTATTTTATTTTAATGACGTAAGTGAACCAGAAGTGCTGCAAAAAATAAATAAGCGAAAGCATAATTCGCATGTTTATATGAACTTGTCTCACTGGTGACCAAATTGGTCTCGTGGATATGAGCGAAAATCTCATTCAACTCGAGAAGCTCGTGAGCCTACACACATATTTTCATCATCGATTGATCCAGAGATTATGTAATCACTGTCGCAAGGATTTATTGATTCAAGTATTTGAAATATTTTAACCAGATTTTCAAGGCCAAATGTTGCGATAATTGAAAACTCATTTAATCATTTTCAATGAGAGCGTTTAACTCGAAAAAAATCATATCTGATTTATTTACTTGATAAGCGAGTTCTACTTACTTGTTTATGATTTAGTAAGCTATGAAGAATTAATTATGCGTCATGGAAAAGCCGATTAATACTTTGAAACCATTTGTAAACGTACCATAATTCGATTTACTTAAATATCAAACAAAAAGGTATTTAATATATCTTATACTATAGGTATTAGTATAACACAAAGAGGTAACAAAGGTATTTTGTAAATAATTCATAAAACCTTGAAACTCTTGCTATGCAAGTCACGCAATCTAATCGCTTATCAAGTAAATCAATCAGATATAATTTTTTAAGATAAACGCACAGATCTGAATGAAAATGACTAAATCAGAGTTTCCAGTTGTCGCTAGAAGTGAGACGTTTGGCTTTGAAAATCTGGTTAAAATATTTCATAGATACTTGAATCAATAAATCCTTGCAAAAGTGATTACATAATCTCTGATCAGTTGCTGATGGAAATACATGTGGGCTCAGCACTCACAAGCTTCTCGAGACTTGGGTTGAATAAGATTTTTTCACTCACCCACGAGACCAATTTGGTCACCAGTGAGACAAGTTCATATAAACATCCGAATTATGCTTTAGGTTATTTACTTTTTAGAGCCATTTGCTTTTTAAGAATGTCGACTGGAAGAATGTCAATCACTGTGTTCAGTTTATCGTTAGAATAAGCATGTTTATGAGAAAATTGATTACTTCGTAGAACGCGCTCATAAAACAGCTAAGAGGTTGATGAAATATTTCAGGGATGAAGTCACGTTTTTAGTTTTCGTTGACTGTATTCATAAGATCTAGATTTATTTTATTCCTGAGCGTAATAATTAAGTTATGCTATTTTTATGAGATTATAGGTCACCATAGAATTTCAATAAAGATCTTTTCTGGCGAAAATATGAATGCATGATAAGAAATTGAAAAACGACAAAGTAATAAACTCATTAATCATTCTCACGATTCGAAGCGTGAAACCAATTACGGGATTCAGCAGAAAAAAATATAATTAGAGTTCAAGATCGAGTACTGGGAGTGAGTTACGTGACCCAAGCTTGCGTGTCAGAACTCCCTAATCAAAGTAGACATTTCACATTTGTATATCGTCAACTCCCGTAATCTATCGTTCGTGACATGAAGAGTTATATCTGAAGAGGAAATTTGAGCTCTCGATATTTCTTCAAGGGCCGATAATACCTGTGGTTAGGTACCATAGGTCATACCACCAAAACGACCGTAAAAGTCAAAAGCGACTTAGCTTTGCGTTCAGTGTTAAGAAAATTGATGGTTCGAGTGATGCAATTACCATCTGAAAAGCTCGCACTTGGTTATAGGTTTATTCATCGCTCATAACTCGAATTATCCAAAACCAGTCAATTTAGTTGTTAGATTTAGGATCTGATGCCAGAAATGCTAATAAGAAACGCTGAGGGAGTTACAAATCGTCAAGATTGATCAGCCAGGTCTGGTGATGAATTAGACTCTTTATTACCTAATGAAGAGTTTATTACCCTGTAATTTTCTGATTTAGGCATAAAAAATTGCGGTTCTTCATTATGCGGTTTGTTTGTTTATTAAGTCATCAATTTGTCACTGCCAAGAGATGGATTTATGACTTAAAAAAATTTGGATTTCATTTGTCAAACTCTCAATTTATTTTGCTGTTTATTACCATAAGAAAACGCTGAAATATTTTACTCAAAAACAAGAATTTTCCTACTTGTGCTTCAAGTGGAGCAGTGATAATGACAAAAGCCAGGTTGTAAAGATAAGCCTTCTACCTGTTGACTTTGATAAGGGGAAACCCAGCAGTTTAGACTTGAATGAAGACTAAGAGTCTTGGGAGAATCTTAGACATTCGTCGCGACTTTGTAAGTGGAATGAAGATGAGGATTGTGAGGACGGATGCATGTATAAACTCAAAGCAAAAGTTAAACCAAACCCCTGAAGCTGCAGAGCTATATCGCTTTTCTCAGGACGTTTAAATCTCTTCGACGCTCCTTCACTATATGTGCTCTTGAGAGATAAGGACCACCATGGAAACATGTTAATTCTACAGCTCTGAATATTCATGATTGTCGCACAAAAGCTGCCTTTAGTCATTATCAATATTCTTCCAATTAATTTTGGCATACCATAGAGCAGTTTATATTAATAAGCAACAAGATAAATTAAACTAAATATGTTTATCAATCGTCGTTGAAAAACAAGATTGGGATTGCTCATAAACTAATTGTTTTTGTTCTCGGTACAGTCTAATTGGAAAACCATGTGGTCAGTGCTAAATGATGTAGTTATTAAAACAAAAACAAAAACTGAATGGAACTCCCAAATAAAGTAAAACCTCTTCAAACCGCAGACAAAGTTTGTTACCTCTGTAATTTGAGTCGTGTTCTTATACATATCGTGCACACACACAATCAAGGAAATGTGAGAGAACGCAGCCCTGAAAGAGGTCTTGGCAACGCTGCGGCTATGAGACGGTCCAAGGTGAACGAACACATGAATGCAAAGGAGCCGCAGTTGGTCCTTGAACTAGGGTTAAGAATGGAACGACACCGATTTTATGGAAGTACACTGCATTCAACACCATTTCACCAGTTTGATACGATCCGTGATTCAGTAACTTACTTTTTTCGGACTTGATAGTCTTGAACTTGACTGCACCTTATTCTATAACGTTAGAGGGCTCACTGAACTTTTATTTATACCTTCGATAATCCCTTTGTTGTATGTAATTTATTGTATTAGAATTCGATCTGAATCGGATTTATCATCAGATTATTATAGCGATCTTCGTTCCCACGATAGAAATTTAGGGTTTTCCATCTTCTAGAATGTTCCTTTGTAACCTAAAGTTTTTATACCAATTCTCCCGTTAAACATCTGTCCAGAACTTAATAACTGCACCGTAATATAACTTTCTCTCCTGCCGGAAAAGCCTTTGCAGATGTGACATTTTGATTGTCGCGAGACCCTTTTTTTTATATCGGTACTCGGATAGGCCGATTCAAAAACTCACAATCGTATTGATTTCTATTAATCTCATTCTAATTCTTCAATTCTAGTTGTATGATTGAATCAATTTTGCAATTGATGATCGTTAGGAATGAAATGGAATGCGATGGAGCGTGATTAAGCGGAATTCCAGAGTGGTGTTGAAAGCTTGATTGAGAGACTCTAATATAACATCTAATATCACGTATAATATCACTCTAATGACTAATATTATACGTCTCGATCAATCCTCTATATTCATGGATTAAAAATATTTTATTTTAATGAACCGTTTGTCAATTTTAATTTGCATCGCCGTAAAACATAAAGCATGATCACTTCCGTTGGTGATGAATTAGTACCCAAATGCACACGTGTTCGATCGAGGCAACTTATATAACGATCAAGATTCTTGAACGAACAGTCTGCCTTAATTGTACAGACGTAAGTACTGCCAGAAGTCATCAGTCATGCCAATATCCGGTTCCGATATATTTCGTTATATGGGGCCAATGAACGGATGTTACAAATATCTGACAGACTACATGCTAATTGAGATACCAAAGAGCCAATGAAATTTTCTGACAGACGTGTCGTCGCCCTCGTTTCAAACCATTTCACACCTACGTCCTAGGGTTTATTTTTCATTTCCGTGTCCAGAAATACAAATTAATGTCCTGTCGTCACCAATCATGGTTTCTTAATTTACCTTGACCAAATAAACGGCTTCTAATTGATTTTTGAACGATTCTAAACCGACTATATTGATCAATGACAACATGTCTCTAATTGGAAACTAACAAATTCGATTAGTATCTTCAATTATCAGATGTCAAGCATTAAAGTTTTTATATTTCGTCATCAGATGAAATTAGTACCATTTCTGAATAGTACATACTTAATATCTCCATATTGAAAACATTAGAAAGGAATTGGAAGGGAAGTTGACAAGAAGAACAAAACTCCTTGGAAGAAACTGGCCTCAAGTATGCAACTTGTGGATCTAACATATGACTCAAACCTTCTGAATGCGGCTAACACACGCCCGCTTATTCTCGTTATCGAGGAGCTGAGATTGTTTAATGACGGTAATGATAATGACAATGACCCTTCATCTACATCTCACTTCAATTTTAGTATCTTTCAGCTCTAATTCCCTGAATTAAATACAAAACATTTCTTTCAAGATTTTTTTGTAATAATTGTCGGTTTTACTCCTAAGTTTCTAATATGTTATAAGAAGTGAAGAAAAGATAGTGTACTAGTGTTATCAATACATAGTTTTGATATCTCTAAAATCTTATTTTCAGAATATCTAACTTCCAATTTTTGTAAACAATTTTATAGTGCTGAATGTTGTTTTGAACTGGGTATAAAAATAATCAAATGATAGTTAAAATCACTCATTTATAAATCACCCATTTATAAATCACTTGGAAAACAGTAGCATGTGAAAGTATAATTGCTAATTATAAAAAGTATTTTTACATAAGAATTATGCCACGCTGAGTGTATCGTGGTAATTACATGTTAACAATAACTCATTAGAATTGTTATTATCGTCTTGGGTTACATAATAAAAGTTTCTCTTTAAGCTGTTGTTACTTACACAATGTATGTACCACTGTACCTATAATGCATTTATAATTTCCTACTGAAGAATATAATGGTTTGAAAACTGGGACATCTTTTGTCCCAAAAACCAAAATTCCGAAAAATAGTTTTTGGTTTTTCGGCAAAAAGAAGTCCCAAAGGAAATAGTCATCTTTACAAATAAACGAATAATTTGCTGTGGAAAAACAGATTATCTATAATCATATTAAAGTAATTCGACGCAGACAATTTCCTCTATAATTTCCATTAATTTTACTCAACCTATATGTAAAGTAAATAACCAGTCTACTCTAAAAACTTTTTATTTTTCAAAGTGGTTTTGAAATACTTGGGGCATGTGAAATATGAAATCGAAAATAGAAAGAAAAATACTTTTTGAAGAATAAACCTGAAGTTCTGAGCATTTTGAGAAGAATGAAACGTTTTGAAAACTGATATTTTAAATTCTAGAAAGAATGAATAAAACATAATGAACCTAACAGTAAAGCCAATTTTAGAGATTTCTGCATATCAAACTGATCCGACACCGACAGTTTCCTCTATAATTTCCATAAATAAAACTCATCAAATGCAAAATAAATAACTAGACTACTCCACAAAATTTAGTCTCAACAGTGGCTCTCGGACTGCTCGCGGCGTTAGAAACCGAAAGGGGAAAGGCATCGCAAAAAAGTTCAGAGTACCGTAATAAACAGCATTCAGTGCCCTTAAAGATCAGTTCACACGGAACGGTTCAGAATGGTTGCTAACTTATCGTTGCGGCAAAAGAGCGATCATTATTTAATGGAAGTGCTAAACTCAATAATCGTCATGTAGGTTTGAAATTGAAACTGCGAATGAGCAAATGAAGAGCGGGAAAATGTCAGGTTATGCAATAACACCTGTTAGATTGCTGATTTGCGTCTCGTTATACTGTTCGAAGCCTTGCAAGTGAATGGTTAAGCTGTCATTGAGTAAACGTAGATCCGCTGGGTAGATGACTGGGTAGTTGGTTGAGTGCTTTCCGCCACTTTTGCGTAACTGACGCACTATCTTTTCAACCTCTTCGTCAGCTTTGCGGACGCTCTTGATACAATCTTTTCCTCGGAAACATCACTTCATTCATGCTACTTTTCGATCGTAGTACAAGCATTAATCTCAATCGAGTACAACTGAACGGTTATCTATCATGAAAAAGCTAGCAAACGATGACTTGTGTAGCCTTCGATAAGCCATACTGATATCAAGAACGGAATTTAGGAGCTTCATTTTTCAAATTCACTGAAGTAGTATGATTATCGAACAAAGTACTTTACATCTCATTTCCCTGATGTCACATGTCGTCGATGAGTTTACTTGTCAATTTTCAAGTACATCTGAATTCAACGCCTATGACCTTTTTTGTTAGCTTCTAGAGAGCAAAAATAGGCGATTCTTAATAATGAAAGTGATGAACAACGAGGATAAAGATTAGAGGTCTCAATTCTAACAATTAGCTAATTTCATCTTACATCATCTCTTTATAAAAAAATATAAATAAAAAGTTGATGATACTACCATTATAAGTGTATATAATATCAGAATCAATTGCCAAACATTCTGAGAAATTATGAAATGAAGTAGAACTAACAAAGCCAAATTCTATTTTCAGAATTACTTAATTGTGCCAATGAGTGGATAAGTATAGTATATAAGGAGTTGCATAAGAACAGTTATTTTCTTTGACTATATAATATTATTTTGTGTTTGTGACTTTGTGTAAGGCGATAAAAATAATGAGGAGTACTTGGAAGCTTTGGCGGAACAATTTTTATCGTAATTATTATTGAGCATGACGAAAGGAGGCGGTTTGGAACAAAGGCAAAGAAAATGACTCGAGCCTTTCCCGACCTTTCCATCACAAATAAAATTCATGCACAAGTTGGTGAACGAAGTGGGCGGCCAAACATTTTTAGGCCATTGGAATATATGCGTGTGGCAATCGATGACGTCATCATCTTTAATGCTCGTATGCTCTTTATGAACACACATGCATGCTGGAGCATGTTGTGTCCATTCCTGACATCATCGACACGATTTTAGGGTCCCCTGTTTTACGATGACTCGGTAACCACTTCGTAAATGAGAAATAATTAAAATTAAAATATATGAAGCTTTACAGAGAGTTCATTGTTGATTTTAATAAGGTCCTGTTTTCTCATGAGTTGACAAGTTTGAGGTTGAGTTCATGAACACCGTGTGAAATTTTTTTTATCTTAAACCATAAAGCAAATTCCAAAACTTTAATTTCAATTGCTCAAGGTTTTTAAAGAACTGAAGAGGAAAATGGAAAGTGAATTGACCTAAAACTCGGAACTCTTTCTCAAAACTATCTCCTCGAGTAGATGCTATTTTCGAGTTCGGAAGATTAATTGCCCCAATGCCAAGAATACCAGCACAAATTCCAAGAATCGTCTACCCACAAAAAAAGCCATCCCATCAATGAGAATAACGAACATTGTGCAACTTGCATTATTAATATTCATGCAACCACACTCGACATCCGCATTCATTTTATTTAATTCTCCTTCGAATTAAAACCCCAAAACCATTTTATATTTCCACACCATTGAGAATATTTTTACATATTTTATCTTCTTTCCTGTAGTTTTTCTTTATTTCAATTTTCTAGATTAGAAGCAATGTATGTATTTTGAAAGCTTTCATGTTGAAAGATTCCAATTAAGATCGCTCTTGAGTTTGACGTTTATTTATTGGTGTAGAGCCGGACCTTTCTTTTAATTCCAGTTATATATTCATCTCTAATAATCTAGGTCAATTTCGAGGTGTCATTTGATTAGAATTTTTAATTGGAGGAATGTCAAACAAAGATATATTTCTTATTATTATTTATATTATTCCTTCTTCCATAGAAATTCAAGATCTGAATGACTATTAATAGTGAAATATATATATATAGCTCTCTTAACGTTTCTTCCAGCCTATGAAGGTCAATTAAAAAATTCACCTTGATATTTTTAGATGAAATAAGGAGATTGTTATGAAAGAGAGTCTGGGTGTTTTTTGTCACCTTAGCTAGAAGTCACGCCGTACATTGCGAGTCTACTTCAGGATGCGATTCAGGCGGAAGTTAAGCCAAGCGTTTACTAATAACGAGCGACAATGCCATCGACCTAGATATACCCCAGGGTGGTTTCAACGGAAACAGTAAATTTCATTAGTAAAGTTCTATTTCAACGGGGTGCTCAAATGGAAATACGTGTAATGCTCCCCAATAAAATGGGCAGACACATCAACTCTGTGGATGACGTCATATTAACCACCATCTGTGGTCTATACGGTCGTCGAAATGTCGTGACGTTTTTTTGGCGAATACTTATCGCGATGACAAAGTTCTAAACCGCAAGCTGAAACTCTTTTGTCCGTCTTTTACCACGAGCAAAAAAGGTAGACAAAATTAGTATTTTTCTCGAAGATATTTATATACAGTGTCCGAATCAATCGTGTACAATATGAAGGCATTTTTCAATCCGCGCCCCTAATCCGAATGAATCCGGAACAATCCGGATGACTTTCAATCCTTTCCAATCCAATTTGGATGGATAGAAATCATGGTTTGATCTTGGATTATTAGTTGTGGATTCAGTTGGATTGTCATTCTTCGGATGCTGATCGGATTTATTCATTCGGTTAGGAATCTGGTTCTAATTCGGATACCAATTCCGGAAGACGTTTTAAGTGTGCAATTTTTAATTCTAAATATTGAAGGTGCTAAATATCGTATTGGAAGTATTTAATCTTAAAAGACTCAGATCGTAACGTTTTTAGTTGTCCAATATATAACGTTTGATAGGTAAAAGCTTTTAAATTTACTAATAATACTTCAAGTATTTCCATAAATATAATTTTTCCTGGTTGTTATTTTTGCTCGGATTTCTAGTAGAAGGAGAGTCGACACGTTCTGAATTTTGCGAGAATTTCCCATATTTCTCAAACCAACAAGTGTCACAGTTTAGCTTTCTAGAGCATCGTGGATCCTGAATCTTGGCAAAGTTTACCACCGAGATGGCCAGGGAAATTACGACCTGCTGTATATATCCGCGAGCGAGATCGCTGTTCCCTGACATTAATTTTTTCCGCCCATTACTCATTATACTTATTACCGGTTTATGTCTGCTGACAATCACATCACTTATGCCCAGAAGCACACTTCAAACTTTTTTTCACGACTGGTAATTTAAGAATATTCGACAAGTTTAATCAATATTTTGTAATAAACATATATCTTCGAAAGAAAAGAAAATTGGCATATTTTTAATTTTAAATTGATCCCACTAATTAAAAATATTTACGACTATTTATTATTCAATTTTTGGAAGATGATAATACTTAAGTGTAAATAATTGTTGATTGAAACATTGAGATAATATAATATTGCTAATTGTATTAAAATTTGAATAAAATGTGCATACGCTCTGTTTATGAGAGAGCTCCAGTATAACTTGAGATAAGAGAACGTTTTCGCAGAAACATTTTTTCCATCTGAACCGAAATATATAGTGGGATTCTCATTTCTCATATAGGAAGCCGCTTATGCAGCGAGTGTAATTAGAATGAGAGATGTGCGATTGAATTCTGAATGGAGAAGAAAAAGAAGAGGAATATCATTAGTATGTGGACAACGAGACTTGACCAGTGACTTGCATGCCATTGCCATGCCGTTCACTTGATGGTCATTGGATTTACCATACGTGCATCTCATCCAACATCTCATGTCCCGGGAAGTCCCAACATCCCATAGATATGTGTGACTCGAGAATATTTTCTCTGCGCTCAAGAATTCTAGAAGAAGCCAAGCGACGACACCAAAAAATGATTGGAATGGAAGAAAAACACAAATACACGTGTTCGAACCTAAAGGATTCGCCCTAAGACAAAGTGGAAGGAGGGGATGATTTAATTAAATTCTGAAGCCAGAGGCGTATCCTCAAGATTTATGTTTATTGGAAAACTAAATTCTTTACATGAAGTATAAACGATATTTTGTTAGATTCTTTATAGATTTCTGATCTGAATTTTAGTCTCATATGCCGGTTGTTCTTTCTTAATAAAACTTAAAGTCTGGCAGTTAAGTCTTGAAATCATGTCTCCCATAAAAAGAAACATCAATTAATTTTTTCTTTGATAAGAGTGATAAGTAAACAACATGAGTTATTTCCAAAAAAAAATACAGCAGGCTCGAGATGGACATCGACAAGGGGGACAAAATCGTTTTTTCAGCTAAAAGAGAGAACACGATTTAATCCTAAGTAAACAGTGTTTTCAGCCCGGGAACATTTCGCAGAGTATCTATCCCAAATTTATCTTTTGTGTTTGCACGAAATCCTTTTAAAACTGGCATTAGTCGGCAGAGTTATTATTTGCAATTTTTTAAAAGTTTTTTTAAAGAATAAAATATTTTCTTTTCACAGAACATAAATATCTTTTATTTTCCTAAGAGACAAATGATGGATCATTGTTGATTGTTGAATGAAATTAGTCAATACCAAAAGACAAGGCATGAGGAAAATGTGGAGTTAAAATTTTGATTCACTGAATAACATCCACTGATAAAGAAATCACCGAGATGACATAAGCTGCCAGTCAAGAATTCCAAGGAAGTCCAATTAGACGCACTTTTCACCCTTTTTACTGAATTTCTCTAATGTTTCATTCATAATCGATGGATAGAGAAATGCAATTCCCAGTAAAAAGTTCTTCACCGGAGAAATCTGTGCGACTAACTCCGACTATTTGATTGAATGCAACGCGTGGAAGAATGTGTTGGGCCGTCGGCATTTTCTGGCAAAGATCCAAACCTATTGTTTTCTCACCGATTTTCTGAAACAAGTGATGCTGCAACATTGCCTCTATTATTGATTCCCATAGAAAAACGCCTATTCATTATATATCTGCACCAGAGATTTCTGTCTTCAAAGCTATCATTTAAGAAACAATTATTATTCATGTGTTTACTCATTTTATGGGAAAAAAAAGTTAGAAATCGTACATAAGCTGTAAAATTATAGTCATTTTAAC
>JAUESI010000010.1:2675293-2693913 GCA_032275145.1 Synergus laeviventris
TTTCCTAGAATATGTGAAAGTCAGGAATGCTCGGTCATAATCAGTAATAACCAATAAGCATACAAATCATTAATAAATGAGCAACAGGTAGAACCAGCAAATTCACAAGGATTCTTTTCAAGGTTCTCAGATCCATTTACCTTATTTAAAATTACTTTTTGGTTCTTTAAGAACCTTGATTATTGAGTCAACCACCTTGACAAGTGAAATACTTTTCCTTATTTTAGGTTTTAATAATTTTTTTACTACCCCATGTGTTCAACTTTATATTCTATAACTGATCTTTCAATCCCTGATATCAATAAAAATGGACTTCTATTCAATCCTAAAGTTTAATGGGAGATTCTATGAAACTAATTTATCTACCTTATCAAATTATCTACTTCTACTGTTAGTAAATAAATTGGGACGAGTTTCATTGAATGTGAATATAAAGTGAATTCCATGTGAAATTGAAAATCTCATTTAAATTCAGTCAAACGGTTTAATGGTCGTTTTAATGGAATTCAAAACCTTTGGACCTTGACTCGCCTAAAAGTAATAACATATACTATTCTGTGGTTTATTCGACAGTAATTAGCTCGTATCAGGACGGGGAAATCACAAATTTATTTTCAATTAAGTATGGTAAAATATAATGAAAACATATAAAACTATATTATAAGAAACTGTATCTTATCTGTTTTTTCCCGAAGGGATATTTTTGGAAATCCAGCTCGTAAATCATAGAAAGAACCTCATAAATTCTAGGGCTTGATCCTTAATCCGATAGTGGCATCAGATATCTTTAGATGCAAACTAAAATTAAATCTGCACATGTCCCCTAGTCCTCGCAATTAGGTAATTCCTATTTATAAGAAATCATGTGTATCTTCCTATTTGTTAACGTATGTACGTGTGTTTATAGATTAGTGTACAACCGCCACTGGTTTAACGACGTAACATTTGGATGATGAATACTAAAAATATCCGAAACGATTGAGATAAATACAGTGGCAGAGTCTGGTGGGCGTTTTATTAACGGGTGCGGATTGCCAGCCATCAAATTATCGATGAATCCTAAACTAGAGCATTTGCAACTTTTCCATCTGTTACCATTTTTCCCGTCAAGAGTATCACCGAATTCCCTCGATGACTCTCAACCCCGATTTCTAGATCTTTATTCCTTCTACTGTAATTTGTCAACTCAAGTCCAATTAGGACTTGTAATTTGTCACTAGTTGGGGAAATGAAAGCTCCAACCTGAGAAATCGCTTACTTTTTAAATTAGAAGCCATTTCTTTAAGAAAATTAGTTTTCTTATTTACGACGAAATATTTCACTTTCATGAGGAAATATTACAGTTATTAATTCGAAATTTCCATTTCGAAAATATGTTCCAGTTTCTTGCTTCAAAAGTCTATATTTAAAGTTTACAAGCGTGTCGCAGATTCAATATTTTGACACAGCAAAACATCTTAGATTTATAACATTAAGTTGACTCAAGTTTTCAAAGCTTTAATATATGTACTTAACTACTTACAATCAACAAGCATCAGGAAAAAGAATGACAATCGAACTTTGACTCACCTGAAACAAAACAAAACAAAATGTTAGACAATATTTTAGGGAGTATAGAGTAGTTAACGCAATTGCAACGTTTCCGTTCAGTAAAAAAAGCACAGAAAAATATATCTAAAGCATGGTGAAAATCCATAATCAGTAACGGGATGATTTTTTATGTCTTGACCTTCAATTTGCAAAATAAAAATGCAGGAAGTGAGGCGTGCCAAGCGGTCTTGTGGGGTCTTTAACAGAGCATTGGTATATGATGTCATTCTTTATGCCAGACCCTCACGTAGGCAAGCTGGCCTAAATACGAATTCGGACGGTCAGAAACGTATTTAAGCTTCTAGCAGTATCTGCTAGGAATAAACGTGAGTCCATCGGCATCCGGCGGCGACACTATTGACTATTCTACACTGCATTTTCAATAGCCCGTTGAAAATCCTGGATCTATAGTGAGTCCAGTAAATCGTAAAGTATCGGCAGACACCATCGCCGTTTCAAGCTTCAAGCGGATTTAGGATCTGAACATCTGAAGATCGAAATAGGATTTTGCTGATGATCTATTCTATATAGTCTTCCAGGTCGCTATTCTGCGAAGAAAGTATTTTCAGATTGCGGGCAAGATGTTGATCTCTGACATTTGAAAACAATAGTAGCCAATATTTTTCAGGTTTACTTTGCCAAAAACATAAAAAATGTAGCTCTGTTTATCAAACTCAAAAACTATGAATTATCAGAACTTATTTAACTGAAATTTAGGATCAATAACCGATAAAATTTACATAATTACAGTATGATATCTGCCCATTACGCATGCCAGTTATAAATATACCACTGAAGTATAAAAAAGATTTACAAGAGAATCTCGGAATTGCACATACAGGCAATCACACTCGGCTTTGAAAGAAATTTTTATCCGTTTTTATCCTGTTGGCAATAAGCAATAAGCATACATAAATAAATAGGCTAACGTTGTGAATTCCAAGATAAACTTCATTATAGCTTTTTTTCCCCGATTGTCACGAGAATCGTTATCGCTCTACTTTACATAGCACAAGGTAAACGGTATTTGTGGTAGAATATTATACATGCAAGTGTGCATAGGGGTAAAGCATTACATATATATCATATAAACGCGCGAACTTGAAAGGAGAACCTAAGCGTAAGAAAAAGCTACCATGACGTAATGCAGTGACAGTGACAGTAATTTTAGACACTACTAAATAACAGGCTCGTTTTGCAAGAGCTTCATATTCTTTCCGGCTTGGTTATTGTATCAAAGAGAGTCTACCGAGTTTTAAGGACACAATTATAAGCAACCAAATTGTAGGTTTAAAAACTGAAGTTTAAAATAGCCCCCGCAAATGATGAAAGAAATCCGTGATAAATATTGATGACAACATTCCGAACCAATCCGAATCATTCAGGAATTTGTATTTAAACCAAAAAATTGGTTCATATTGAACGTTGTTGATGTTACTTCAATTTATTTGAAGTTGCTTCAAATTCGTGAAGGATTCAGTCGGAGCAAAAAGTGGCAGAGTGCATTCGAGAATCCTCGCAGTTGACAAAGAACTGGTACCTGGTAGCCGAGCAAGTAGCGCCACATACCTTTTAAAAAGATGAATGGACTGAAAAATAAGATAAACGGAAAGTAGTAATGGTTTGGTCTTGGCACGAGGAAAGGACACCAGGTCCAGGTGAACAGTTTCAGGTAGAATCACAACTGATTGTAAGGTTCGAGCAGATGGCTCTTCGGATGAGCGATGGATGGCTGCTGACCAGCATATACAATTTGGTTAGCCACTGGACCACCTCTTCACTTCAGTTTTTACAAAACTTCTATTGTTACCAGGCGTGAGCGTGAGCCTCTAGTCTCTCGTCTAGAAAACTATCATGAGTTACGACCTTTCAGATTTGGATGAAATTGAGAAAGTATAATTTAAAAGTAGACATTCTGATTTTATATGCTCGCGTGGAGGAAATTCATTTAGAGCCTTTTGAATCATATGTTAACATGGAAAAATTATTGCTCTTTATATATTACTCTAGAAATTACGTCACACGTGACTAATTTATTATTATAGTAATTAGATAATTGAGTTTTATTGAAGAGGGCGAACGGGGAAGTTAGCGTGCGGGGGGTCAACCCGCATGAGAACATCATTTTTGGCCGTATACCTTCCTTCAATGCCTCCAAGTTACGGCCAAAGATTTAAGAAGCATCCGGCTGTTTTATTTTTTTATTTTTTCCAAGAATCATCCAATCCCTATTGAATTTCCAATTTGTGCATACCTGCACGGCTCAATGCCGATAGGTACGTGCTTTCTACCTTCGCCTCCACATTGTTTGTAATGCACTCACACGGAATAAGATAATTGCGAGCCGGCCGGCTATATTTTCTTTCAATGTCGAAGTCTCATTGTCGTGACTTTTTTAGTTTTACAAGATAAACAAGTTTTATCAAATTTATATTTTGTTGATAGTAGGAAGCAAAAGTTAACTCCCATTCTGTAAACACATTCAATGATTTCGTTCATTAATCGTTAAATGAAAGACCATGTAGAAAGGCTGAAAATAGAGAGGAGAATGAGAGAAAAACTATATTGCAAGGGCCGCAAAAGTCGGAATGAACCATTCATCGTTCAAGGGGTTATTGATTTGCCTCGTGACTGGATCGTGAGTCGTCTCTTGCGGTCCAGTCTCTCAAGTCTCAAGTCTGCAGCGATGAAGCTGCAATTTACTCTTTTTGCCCGTAATTGTTCTTTTCGCTACACCAATTACGACTTGCTCATCGCGAATGCTTCCGATCTCTGCTTAATGTGCACTAATACCTGTATATAATAAACTTTTATATCCCCCTCTCTCTCTCTCTATATATACAATTATACATGCATATATATATATGTCACGTAAACCAGAGGTATTACTCACTCTTTCACGCATGTAAAAATAGGGTAAAGTCGGTGAGGTAATTATTAGTCACACGCATACTTCGTGTCGCTTCTATCCAAGCGTGACTTTTTGAATACTAATTGACCGGAAAAAAATGCGAATTTCTGCCGGATATTTGCAAAAAAAGAGTATTTTCCTTTCCCGACTTGCAGGAATCCATCAACGCTTGGAACAGTTAAAAATTTACGAAATATGAGATCAGAATGGGTCGTTAATAACGCATACTAGAAATATTTTATCTAAGATCAATCACAACGTCAGTGTGTATGATTGAAAGCTTTGTTTCCTAGACAAATTAAATTTTCAGTCATAAAAAGATGATTGATTTTCAAACGTTTCACAACATTCTTGAAGTGTTCTCAACTTCACGTCACTTGCGAGTTCTTCAATTAAAAAATACCACCCCATCTGTATCATATTTTAGTCCCTTTAGAAAAAAAAAACGGATTTAGGGTTCGTGCCACTTAACCAAATGTCTCGCGACATACAAATAAGAAAACAAGGTCGATGTCCCAGACTCGAGATAATTTGGCTCGCACACAGAATCATTTTTTTTACACGCTTTCAGTTAAAAAAGCATTCTCAACTTTTTTACACTTGAATTAATTCGCTTCTCTAACGATACGATCTTACTTGATAACGTGGGTAATTAGACTTTTGCATGCTTGAAGTTAAAAGTATTTCTCTGAATATCGTAAAATTTTATGATGTAATTTTATTATTTTTAGGACGTATCAGTTTCAGTTGGGATGTACAATAAATTAAGAATATGCGTAATGAAAGGTGATTTCACATATGTTTTTATCTATCTATATTTTAGTTTTATAGAATTTAGAATTTAGATGCTGGAATTGAGAATAATCGATAAGTTAGTGGGACGATATCAGTGATGTTACTTTATCTATATGAAAGAATATATCGAAGGTGGGAAGAAACGATACTGAAATGCAAACACTGATAGGCATGCTTATATTGCGTGTGCTGAAAGACCAGATCCGGTTTTCAAATGTCGCCTCGAGCGCATAAAGCAATTGCTGCTCTTTCAGGACACAAGTACAACAATTACAAGGTTTATGAACAAGGTTTATGTTCAATCAAGTAAGGATGATACTTTATACTCTTGGAACGAGTGAATTCCCTCAATTTTTTAAGGAAACATTTTCGGGCGAACCTCCTAAAAATGAGGAAGGCTGGGTAAAATAGACCCCCCACATGTTAAGGTTACATAAATACTGCATCAGTGACGGGTCAAAGAGAATCTTGGCCTCTAAAAGAAGCAGGACGATTGCATCGGCACGATCTCGAAGGACGCGAGTACATAATAATATACATCGGAAAAAGCAGAATTCAATGAAAGTCAGTTTCATCCAAGAAGAAGTAGCTATTCGATGTGAAGGATTCTCCTTCATTTTCTTTCACAGAGGATTAATGCTACATTTTCTTCAACGCCTTTGTGTTTAATTTCACCAGAATTATCATATTTTATCATATTTCATTCCACTTTCACCTTCAAAATCCTTCCTCCAGATTATATTACACACGAAAATTATCATACTGCCTCGGATGAAAGCATAAAATAAAAATAAAATCTAAACATAAGAAAGGTGCTAAAACTCACTTTAAGCGTTTCAACATCAGTACATAAATTTGGAGGAGAGATTATGAAATGGTCCAACAATATATTCGAATAAAAACAAATAGTACTTTTGTTTACATGCAAGAATTTCTGAACCAAGATCACTAATTTTTTACGAATTAATGAAAAAGTTTCCAGTATTCAGAATAAAAGATTAAGCCTAAAATTGGATATGAAGGGTTTCTTATGAATCCAGTTATTCCAGTTATTCCAGATCTAAAGTTACATATTTAATTTAAAGTGGAGGCAAACCGAATCGCAATTCATTTAATTATTAATCGGCCGAGAATTTCTTACATATAAAAATTATGAGGTATAGGTATTTTCCATAAAACTCTAAGTTTTAAAACGTAAAGTCTAACTTAGACACAAATCTCATTCAGTTGAATCTCTATGCATGTAACACGGATATCAACTCGTTTTACAGACGTAAATTTTCAACCAATTGCAATGTGTGCACCCGTTATGCAAATGAACTGGTTCCACCCACCCTCACGTGTTCTCCAAGAAATTTTCTGACAAGCCACCTGTCAGCTATTAGACCGGTTCTGGCGAATAATTTCCAATTAACAAAAAACGTTCTGTATTTTAAAAAATTCTATTTTTAGGAAATAGAATTCCTTGTACTATTCGGTATGTTAAAATGTTCAACAATCACATTCCCTCAGCTAATTTGTTTTCTTTTAACAATGGTTGATTAAAGTACCGAAAGGGTGAAAAATTGGTACCCACCTTGTGCGACAAGAAGAAATGCCAGGAAGGCGGTTAAACACCCTGATGGACTCATTTTCCACGTATTAAACAGAACAAGGTTCCTTTTATGTTGAAAAACACTGTATCAACAATAAAAACAATCGCACGTCGAAGCACAGTTTCTTTCACAGGAATTTAAATTTTTGCAAGTACGGAAACGGCTTTCACGAATATCTTGATGAAACCTCGTGTAAAAGTCTTGCAAAGCACAAGAATGACGAGATCAAGAACGGCGAGGCCTCCACTCGACTGAGATAGAAGGTGGCACGAAATACAAACTGAGAGACCAGCACCAGTCCTGACCCGACCAGACCAGACGGTATCCGAAGAATCGCGCCCTCGGCTTTTTACGGGGACCGGCGCAAACCAGCTGCGCATTGTGACAAAGCGCACTTCGCGTCAACTTGTGACTTGCGCTTCCGTAACACGCATTTCTGGAGTTGAAAACCTTTTTACTTCCTTTTTTACTTTCTTTTTTACTTCCTTTTTTTTATCGAAGAAGAGTTTGTCGTCTTCGCGAATCGTTTTCGGTCGTGTATGCAAAAATTAGAATGATAACGTTCGAAAAGTTCGCGAGGAAACGGCTGCTTCAAGAGGAGTTAAAAGAGACAGAAAGGGAGAGACAATATTTTTAACTTTGTAGAAGCTTGAATGCTCTCTGATTTTTAATAGCATTTAATTTTAATTATCTTGCGTTCATATCCTATTTATAAAAAGTCATGTTCCCGTGTATCTCGAAACTTTCGAACACATTGTTGTTGAAAAACTATTTTTAGAATATTTTCGTTGTGAAAACGATTATATATATATATGGCTGTCAAAAATGTTGGATATACGAATTTTACGAAATTTATTGAAAATTTAGAAATATTAAAAGACTTGACGGTATGTAACGTCATAACACTAATTCTGTATTTTGCAAGAGTTCGATTTCCGAAATAGAAGAGAAATGCAAAAAATGTTAGTATGTGATCCCGTTACCATTTAACCGTCGATTCGGAATACATAATTCCCTAAATATTCAATAATATTCGCCAAACAGACGATACTTAAATTTTTTTTACCTGGTTTTACGATATTTTATGGAATATAAAGTAATTTTCAGGATTTTTTAGGGATTCCAGGGATTTTACGAAATTTCATTGAATTTTCACTTTCCAGGAATTATAAAGTGATTCAAATAATTAAAAATTGCATTCATAAACAGTAGAACCTAACTCTGTATAAGATATTTCATTAGGCGAATTGATATGTCCAATGTAAAATTTATTTTATTTTGATAAAAGAGTTTACATATTGTATAACACATATTGTAGAATGTACATATTATTTATAATTTTTTGTTAATTTTTAGCTATAAAATTAATTTTTGAGTATATTTATGTAATTATTATTAATTATAAGTAATAAAAATGTCTTTTAGGAATATATTTGTATATTTTGAACATTTATAATTGTATAGGCTGTTTTTGACTTTCGTCAGGTGCATCATGGGAAAAATTGCGAATGGGAAAATTGAGCAGAATTTCACCTTCAATGGATAATAAGTAAATGTTGGTGGGTAAACTGTCCCCTAGGCTCAAAGTCTAGTTTTAAAGAAAAAGGGCGGAAGTAAAAAAAATTAACGACCCTGGGATAGCCGCACCCTACCAAGCAGACTTTTTTTTGGGGGTATTCTCTACTTTATAAAATCGCTAAAAAGAATTGAATAAGACCTGAAAAAATCCCTCTAAAAAAGTAGTTTCTAATAATAATTTATGGTCATCCAAACAATTATTTGATTTTAAAAAATGGTTATTTTAAAGCACGATACCCCCCAAGAATCATATAGAGGCTTATATTATACAGGGCTGAGATTGTAAACAAAAAAGGTGGGTAGGCCCTAAGATGGTAACCACTAACCATGAAATGCATGAACAAAATTGTCATTTAAAAATATTCTATTCATTATTTATAATACTTTTTTAGTATATTTAAAGTGTATTGAATTTTAATTAAATTTTTAGGAGTGAAATTACTTTTTGATCAATAAAAAATTGTTTACTTTTCTTATTATGAAACAGTGGATCAAATAATACTTTAAATTTTAAAAAGGCCAGCAAATGTTCAAATATTTGTATAAAGTGCGCTTCGAATTAGGTGCGACGTGATAGACATTTTGAGGTTAATTTGATTTATTTACGGCTGAAGAATTGAATTGAATTAAAAAATATTTACCCTTATTTTACTTTTATTTTTATCTGAATATGTACAATGATTGTAAGCAATTGTAAGTAAATGATCTTGTTTTCTACGATTTCTTCTATAATTTTAGAGAAATACTTTGACGTAAATAAGCATATAAATCATCATCTGATAAATATAGATTATTTTCATCAGAACGCGATTTAAAAATCAAGAATGAAACTCATTGTGGGCGGATTTCCGAATGTTCAGATTATTCGGATCAGAATTTATATCCTACTGCTCCACTGGGAATCCACGTATCTTAATTTTTCGCAAATGCGTAAAACAGTACGAAATATATAAGGAAATTACAATTTTTCCTGCTTTTAGCCCCGTTTACTAACGATTTAATTTATAGAAAATATATCGATATTTTAATAAGAGTGAGAAATAAGAAAATCATTCTTTATTAAAAGTTTTACATATTTTGTACAGTGGACGTGGAATGCAGAATCACATTTCAGAATTTTTGAATACTGGACCAAGGTAATTTAAGTACATGAAATAAAGTGTGAAAGAGATCGTTCAGATTTGGATTATCTGTAACATAAACCACATGTCTCTTGAAACTGCTTTATAAAATATACTTCTTTAAAATGATCATCTCTTGAGATATTTACTTGAATAAAACTCTATGCAGTAAAAAGTATATATATACAATTATTATACATTTAAAAAATAAATTTAGTTACCTACGTTATTCACTTGCATAAATTGAAAGTTATTAAACCTATCCCATACAATTAAATTGAATTATAATAACTGATAAAATACATCTACTTATTATCATTTAATACGTTTGGAAAGTCTATAATTTTGAGAATTCCGGAATTTCAATACATTGAGGAAATTCTCTACTCTTATCTCAATCAATTTATTATCTACATTTTATTCTAAGAATATCTAAAGCTGAGCAATTACGATAAAATAGTTGTATGTATTTTTTTGACTTCAATATAACTAATATAATTATAGATAGTAGATTATTTTACTAAATGAAATCTATTTATTAGTAAATTAAAATGAATAAAGTTCTTTATATAAAATAACTATCTAATTGTCTACTAACTGAAAATTTTTTTTCCATACACAAAAATAGGGTAAAAAAGTAAAACCTGTTTCTATAATAAAGAAAAAAAGATTCGTGGGGTGTTTTCTTTCTACTGTGCTGTGTCATGTTGCCAGGTATGAGAAAAAACTCGCGAAAAAAATGGTTCATGCTGAATCAAAACTGGTCGTACAGGATTTTTCATATTTTTGTATGTAATCTTTGGTAATATCTAAGATAATATCTTTTTTTTTATATCGCTCAAAATATCCTACATATATTTTTAAATTACAGGAAGATTGATGAAAATTAAAGGAAGTTGGTTCTTTACAAGTTCTTAAAAAAGTGGGATTACATAAGCAATGTTAATAATTTTAGGATTTAAGTACTATTGTAATTTTTAGGCACTGGGAAATGTAAAATACAGTTTCGAATTTTTTTAAGTCCAGTGACCGCGTGACCGCGAATAAAGAAGACTTTATACGAAGAAAATGTTAGGTTGTTTAGTCTGACTGATAAGAAAATATCTCATCCACCAGGTGGATCTGAGTCACTGTTAAGATTTGGAATTCCCATGCAGAAATTTATTTAAACATTATTTACCTTTTATGACTAAACATTAGAAAATTATTTACTCTGTTGAAAAATGTTATGCTCTGAACAAAAATCAGACGAATTTTATTGTTTTCTCAATCAGGGATTGAGGATTTTATTCTCAATGCATTTATTAATTAGTTCGAGAGTTCAATGCAGCTGATACGACGGCCTCCATTCGAGAATAACCAAGCCAAGCACTACTTAACTTCAGTGATCGAATGAGAAACCTTATTACATAGAGAATTCCATATTCCATGCGGCCATGCGTCATCTTATTTTATATCTATATTTACGTTAGATGTCCTGCTGTCATGAATGGTTAAATGAAATATGCAGAAAGCTAGCACAAATACAGAAGTTGTGAATGAATCATATCCTCCTTTCTTTCCCACTCTTCCATCTGTTCAGAAACCAAATCATTAAATTAACGACCGTTCAAGTGGTAACTGTCAAATGACCAATCAAGAACTGCGATGTTGTACTCAACAATCATTAAAATTAAGAGTACCAGAGTAAAAAAGGTAAAAAATATAGTGAGGAATATGAGTATAGAGTCAAATAGACTATTGACAAGCAAAATTAAATTAAATTGTTTGATTTAAAAAATAAAATTATGATGTATTCAATTTGCATTCAAAACACCTACAAATTTTTAAAAATGTTTAACTGTCTATAAAGTTTCAAATTTCGAAATTGTTTAATTCCGAGCACGTCATATTTAAATATTGTTTTTATTCAAAACTGTTCCAAATTTTCAAATGCATATATTGAAAACTACTATTTTGATCAGTTCAAAATTCAAATTCATATTTAAAATGTTAATGTGTGGTATCTTTAAATTTAGAGGCTAATTACTACATACCCAATTATCATTAGAACATAAACATGACATAAACCAAGGCTAAAAAATAGTGATAGTGGTGTCATCTGTTACCCATTTCTAACATTTCAAGAATTCTACATTCAATATTTAACGCACCAGTGGAAATGTTTCCAAAAATGCAAAAATGGCAAACAAAAATCACTATATCTATTATATAAATATCTTAATTAATGATGTCATTGCCATTTTTATTTAATAAAATTTATCTATTTATTAATAATAATTGAAATAACATTTTTAGCATTTTAAAAGTTCACGCGAAATATGACCAATAAGGTATGGTGTGTGACGCATGCGTATTACTAAGTGACGGAATAGGTATTTCATTTTATGACGCAATAATCCGAAATGGCCGTATATTGGTGCATAAACATTGCCACCAACCCACCAAATGCATGGGACTGAAATTTATTTTTTTACTATCTTCTTAAAAAATAAATTCTTAACATTTTAGTATTTGAAAAATTGTTTTAGTTTCTAAAAAACTATTTAATAAAATATTTAAATCGAAATTTCAAAAATGTATCTATTTTATTATTTGCTCAAATATAGCTTTTCAGAAACTAAAACTATTTTCCAAATACCTCATATCTGCAAATACTAAAATGTTAGGATATGATTTTTTATGAAGATATTAAAAAAATAAAGTTCAGTCCCATGCATTTGGTATCAATGTTTATGCACCAGCGTACAGCCATTTTGGATAACCGTCACAACGTGAAATACCTAATTTTTATTTTTTACCTGCAGTCAGTGTTGCCACTTGTGACATCCTAGGTTAGGTGCCTGGTGATTTATTATTTCTAGTTAGGAACTAGAATATTATATAACGTTGGTAGTGTGTTTAAAAAAGGTCAGCGAGGGTACATTTACCGCCAAACTATAAAAATAGAGTTAAATGTAGAGGAAAGTGTTTATCAAATAAAAAGAAAGACTGTTTATTTATGAATAAATAATATTTTATTCATATTAAATTGAATTTAACACGCTTATGGCACACACTTTATACAATATAAAAGTACGCGTATAAATTCAACGATACGGAAGAAAAGTAAAAGTTTGGTATTCGATTTTCAATACCGGAAAATCGGAAGGAAACTTGAAACTTGGCCGATCGATGCCAAAGAATCTCTGCCAAAGATAAGTTGAAACTGAACGAGATTCTGTTTTTCGAAGTCGCTCCTTCGCAACGCAGGGTTGAGTCGGATAGAGGGCGGTGAACAAAACTCTCTTTTAACCAATCGCTTAAATATCTAATAAGTTTGAATCACGCCTTCCGAATCTGCAAGGGAGGGAAAGTAATTTCTAAACAAGACCCTTGTTTATAGCCGATGGGCCGAGTCGTACGGCCCGGTCCTCGGCGTCGAGTTAAGCCGAAACATCTGTGGTTGCAACCTGAAGATTTTCCGTAATTCTATGGTTCTCGTTGGAACCGCTATAAAAATCAAGGACTACATTTTGTAAAGAACCAGAGACCAATTTAACCAAAGAAAGACACTTAGCAAATTTTATTTTTATTGGAAAAGCTTTATGGTAATGGGTGGTTTATTTCGGACTTCTCAAGTTTACAACTTGCAGATGTTTTTTCCTATTTATTAGTAGAACGTGACTCGTTGAATATCTATTTTTTTTTCTATGCTAAATTTATTTCTTAATTTTAACTATTGGAAAGTCCCAGAATATTTTGTGAGAAAGCTTAAACGTAAATGCTTAATTTAATTCCTAAAATTTTATAATTTCTCTAAAAATTACAGAAATATTAAACGTCATTATTATTCGAATTTCCGCGCTGGTTGGGAACGCAAGAAACGCAATTATCGACACTAAAATTAATCAAACATGTAGAGCCACACGTTACACACTGTCAGCCACTGTCACTGATATATATATATCAGTGGCCACTGTCTACTGCTACTGTCCTACTGTTGCCTGTTACGCTGTTACGTTCAGTTACGTTGGTAAAAATGTACCAAATACCACCGTTACCACCTGCAAATTTTTGGGTTATGTTTGGTTATGTTTTATTAGTGTGATTATAGTGTCAGAGATGTAGTGTTGAAGTAATCGATATAATTTGATACAATGTTACCGTGCTCCTTTTTATTATACTGTGCGCTTTTACCGTTCTCAGTAAATATTAAAATGAAATAAGTACACTCGTTTCTATCTACTTGTAAAATTAATTCATTTAAAAATTTATCCTTCAACTTATAATTTAATTGTTATAATTTAAAAGACGTTTATCCACACCGAAAATAATGGCAAACCCATTGCCTGTGAGAAGTTTATTCCATAATACTGGACTTCAGTGCAAAAATCTTCATGATTATTTGAAATCTCAAACACCTGAATTGTTGGACAGGCTTTATCATAATCCACCTATTTGTCTCGCAGTATTTCGCGAATTGCCTATAATAGCTAGGCATTATGTTATGCGATTGTTGTTTCTAGAACGACCAGTTCCTCAAGCAGTCATTACCTCCTGGTGTTCGAAGCTTCATGCTGATGAGCATCAAAAAGTTGCTCAAATTTTAAATGAATTGAATGTCTGGAATGAAGTTTCTATTTCTGGTGGTTTGCCTGGATGGACTTTAAATAAAACTTTTCAAACTAATTTGAAAATTGTACTCCTTGGCGGTGGAAAACCATGGACGATGTCAAATCAACTGGAAACTGATAGCAAACCAAGGGATATTGCCTTCTTAGATTCTTATGCCTTGGAAAGATGGGAATGCGTTTTGCATTACATGGTTGGTTCGCAGCAACAAGAGGGTTAGATTATATTTTATTTTGAAATTATTTGTTTATCCTTTGTCTTGTTACTAAATTAAAATCTATTTTTCCCGCTCTTTTCCAACGTATAATTTTATGGGAATACTTAAATATTATTTTTATTCGTATTAGGCATATCAGCGGATGCAGTTCGAATATTGCTTCATTCTGGACTCATGAAACGTGACGACGATGGAAGCCCAGTAATTACACAATCCGGTTTCCAATTTTTACTGCTAGATACTGCTGCCCAGGTAATTAAACATCTCTATAAAATATTCTATATATTACGGATCGCATTCTATCACATTCGTTGATTTATATTGTTTTGTAAGCTATGTTTCATTTTACGACAAACATATATAATTTTCAGGTTTGGTATTTTATCCTTCAATACTTGGACACGTTAGAATCCCGAGGCCTTAATCTAGTCGAGTGTCTGACGTTCCTATTCCAATTAAGTTTCTCAACACTTGGTAAAGATTACAGTACCAAAGGCATGTCAGAAGGTTTGCTAACTTTCTTACAACATCTGAGAGAATTTGGACTCGTATATCAGCGCAAAAGAAAAGCTGGAAGGTAAGTTTCTACATTTCAAAATTCAAATTCCTTACCTTCGAAAATGAACGACTTTGAACTTGCTGGAAGTATTTTAAAAAATTGTAATTAATTTCTAAGATTCTACGGTTTCTAATTTAATTTGTAACTTTCAGATTCTACCCAACCCGCCTTGCACTAAATATAGCAACAGGCCAAAACAACCCTTTGTCTAGGGATTTAGAAAAAGAACGATATATTGTGATAGATACTCATTTCGGAGTTTGTGCTTACACAAATTCAAATCTACACGTTGCTCTTCTTGGACTTTTTTGCAAGATGACTTGCCGGTAATGAATTTTTGTCCTCGAATCATACTACAAAATTTGTTATAAAAAATATGTTTTATTTTATAACAGGAAATAAGCAACTAATTTTGTCTTGTGTTTTTTAAGGTTTTCTAATTTAGTCGTATCAGTATTAACGAGAGATTCAGTTCGCCAAGCTCTTAGGAGTGGAATTACTGCCGCCCAAATAATCAAGTAAACTCTTCTTCATTATTGGATAATAAAAACATTCCATATAGTTAATTTTTCAATTCATAACTGAGTCCTTTTTTTAGTTATTTACAGCAACATGCGCACAGTCAAATGATTAAGGATGGACCCCCGACTTTACCACCAACTGTAGTAGATCAAATTAAACTCTGGGAAAACGAGAGGAACAAGTTTCAGTTCACTGAGGGTATTTTATATTCTCAGTTCAATTCCCAAGCCGATTTTGAAGTCTTAAGAGATTACGCGCTTTCCACTGGATATTTGATATGGCAGAGTGAAAGGTAATTTATTAGTCAAACAGAAATTGAACCTTTTAGCTGCATAAAGTGGATTATAACTTTCAATTTATTAACTTTAACGGTTTCTGTATAACTTTTTATATCCACAGGAAGCGGACAGTCGTTATCAACAAAACTGGTTACGATGATGTTAAAAGATTCTGGAAAAGGTATCATAGAGGTGTTAACTAATGCGAAGAAGCAAGATATCTGTAAATAGCTTTATTGTATTTTTATCTATTTTACGTATTCTATTGAGAATGTTAAGAGAAAAATGCTACTTTGCCCTTGACTGTATTCCTAGCAATCATAGTTTCCATCATTTATAATTGAAAAAATTGTATATAAAATTTAATAATATAAAACATGTCTATGTTTTTTTTTAAATAATATTAAAAGTTAGTACCTAGTCTTAAAAAATCAAATATCTTTTATAAAATTTTCGGATTCGAAATATGAGAATTATTTTATTAAAGCAGAATACTCGCCTGAAATTGATACATTTAGAGTGCGCCTGACTTTCAATCTTTAAACTTGTTAACTTAAAATCACAATCAAGAATCAGAGTCATAGTTAAAATTCATTTTCAGATTTTCAGTTTAAAAATATGATCAATAATAAGTGATATACTCTTAAAATTTAATCCCAAATACTGAGCGACGAATCAGGTGAATGTCAGCGTTGAGGTGCAGCTTTTGGTTTTGGCATTTTGTTAAGTAAGCCTTGGATCTCTTTTTTTTCATCATAAGTCTTCCACAATTCGTAGAGATTTATTATATAGCGAGCTATTTCTTGAATCTTTTCCATGTCGGCGTTCAACTCTGCAAACCATGATTTCAAATCTTTTTGCAGTATGACGCAGGCGATTTGTAAACAACCTGTAAAGATTATAAGTACCATTATCAAAATTTATTTTTTAAAAAACGTGTTTGAAATCTCTAGATAATAATTTTATATATGATTTACCGATTGCGATTTGATACGGAGGGTATAGAAGGCAAACATCTGTCCGCAAGCTGTCGTTTATTATTCGCCATGCTAGAGTTAGGAGCTGATCATCTGGACCGCAATCTTGTATCAGAGTTAACAAGGGACGATAAGGCTGATAAACAATCAGACAGCAATCCAAATGCTCCAGTAAATAAAATTCACATTCCAAAATATGATTCGTCCGGTAGGGAAATTCTTGTGAGTAGGCATAATTGAATTTGTTTTTTACTGGAATGAAAAAATCGTTAATTGGTTTTCGTTTGAGAGTATTACAGGAAAACAGAGATTAAAACATTTCAGTGTAGGTTTGCCATATTTATGTGCAAGTAATGCAGTTCACAACAAATCTTTTACTAGAAATGCTAAAAATATATTTATCTTACCTACAGTTTGACAAGTTGTAATCAATCTACTATTAGAAATTACGCCAAATTCTTCTACTTTCGAAGCAAGAAAGACGGATGTTGGAGCTAACAGAAGTGGATCAATACACTTGACACTGTTTCTCGCATAGAACCTCTTAAAGTAAACAGTAGCAGTTGCAATGACCTGCTGCCGCAATTTTAATTGCTCTCCCAGAACTTGAATCACTGAAAAGCATAATTAAGAGTTTTCAATTGAAATAATGATTAGGAATCAGTAGGTCTTTTTAAAAATTTGCATTTCAATTGTATTCTTTACACTTAAATATACAGAATACTATTGACTTACGGTTCGAAAAGAAAATAAATAATTTTTGATACTCTTCTTCTGATAATACGGAAAGATCGTGCTGACGTTCCCGAACCAAATCTTGCTTATCCAACAACCATTGTTGACTGAAAAAGAGAAATGAGCAGATTTACTATTGTTAAATATGAAGCTGATGTCTACGCAAATATTAATTGTAATTCATTTAATGTTAATATACTGATTTCTTAAGAGATCACAGTTTAATTAAAGAACCATAAACCGATTTCAAAATAATTTAACCTATAAAAGCAAAATTCATAAGATGCACAAAGTGAAATAAAATACAGAGAAATATAAAAATTGTAATCCTTTGACAAATGAGTTATCTGTTAAAATATTAAAATAACGTTTTATACAAGTATAATGCAATAAACTCAAGAAAAACTTCAATCTTGATTGCCCCAAAAAAACATTTTTATGGATAAGACTTACTGGTGCGAGCTCTGCCAAAAGTTCCCTGCCATTTTCAAAAAGTTTAATAATCACTTTTGACTTGGCATGTGTCAAATTTTATTATTCTCATGCATAAATTTGACGTAGAGAAAATTCTGGAGCATGTCACCTTTTGAAAACTGTTTCTTCTTTAAAAAACTAAATTTTATCACAGACTTCATGAAAATAATAAACGCCTAATTCACGAACGAACTAATATGATTTAATATTATCAGATCTTGAACTTTCAGACTTTTTTGATAAATATAAGAGGGACCTTTCGGTATTTTAACTTTAAACACGTTGCCTTTTCTTTTGAAACACTAGCGATTCTAGCGATCATTTTGAAAAACTTTGGAGCAGCCGAAGAGGTTAAGATTGCCATATGTATTATTCTGGTATTATGTATGTGTGAACAATGAATTCCATTCATTTGTCAGTTCAGTGGATTCGCGACATTTGTGATGTTTTGATTGTTATAAATTAACAAACTCAAAAAGACTTTATAAAGTGCTTTTTACTTATTACATTTATTCAATATATTATGAAATACTTTCGAAATCTCCCAGTCACTCCCCAACCCCTAGTAGTGAGACTATATATTCATATATATTATAGTCTATTTAGTGTTGGCATTTGGCAAGTGTTGGTTTAGTCTAGTCAAGTGTGTCGTGA
>JAUESI010000010.1:2694013-2707039 GCA_032275145.1 Synergus laeviventris
GAGTAGTCCCAGACTACCAGCTCCCAGTGGTCCTAGTCCCATTTTGATTTCGACTCTCAGGACACTCGGGATGGCTAGAACTCCTATTTATGTGCTGCGGCGCATAAATTTTCCTGGTAATGAAATAGTCATCAGGAATCCAAATCAATCTGTAAGTTATTATGTGATATATTTGTAATATTGTCTATTTATTTTATTCAACCACCACCTTCTTCGAATAATATATATTTTTATTTTAACTTGATATAAGACTTCACGGCGAAGTTTCATTTTCGATCCTAACAATTATATTTAATGTTGCATTGTTAATTCCTTTTGTTTTAAAAAGGTTTTCCCGTCTATTTCAATATAGTAGAAATCATTTGTAAACGAAAGTGTTTTGAATGTTATTGAGCATTGAAAGCATTGAAAGTATAATGTCTAGATGAACAAAACAGTAATTATTCCAAACATAAAGTATTACGAAGTTATACCTTTTTTCGTGTAGAAATTTATTACTCCTAAATGTAGGATTAGATTTTCATTACTGAAAAGTTCTGAACGTTCAAATTAAATTAAATTAAATTTATTTATTTTAATTATTTCAAATTGTTTGTACTTATTGATTGTATATTAATATTTAATATTCAATGTATTTTTTAAAATATTTTAATTTACAACGCGGCTACACGTCTGCGGCTAGAAAGACGTTTTTGACAAAATTAATTCATTCGGCTGCAGTACATTGTACACTGTACAGTGTACATTGCCAGTATCCGGATGGTATCCGGACGAATTTATCCAAAATAATTCGTCCGGTTACAGCAGAGTGTCAATGGCCGAAGAATTTATTTAATAGAATCTGTCCGGCTATTGACATAAATAATAATTATGTTTATGAAGGAAAATCATTTTAAAGAGACACCATTCTAAAAGGAAATTATGGCAACAAAAAAAGGGTATTATTTTTATTGTAAAAGTATTATTCCCTATCTGATGAAACAACTTATAAACGAATTTATTATTATATTGTTTCTAATTGATCCTATTTATCTTAGTAAACGAACAAATTTTGATTTAATAATTTATCCGAATATTGGAGTTCGCCAGTATCTTCAAAAAATTCCTAGCCGGACGAAATATCAAATACTTAGGGATTATTCGTTCGTCTAGCCAGACGTTATTTAGACACTTCGTAAGACGAACAAACTATTTTTCAAATTATCATTCGAATATAGGTACAATTATTATTTATTTTAATAGCCGGACAAATTTTATTAAATAAATTCGTCCGGCCATTGACATTCTGCTGTAACTGGATACATTTTTATTTAATGATTTATCCGGATACTAGCGTTCGCCAGTACGTCAGATAAATTTTAGCCGGACGTTTAGACACTTTTCGTTTGATGTATTTAATATTATAATAATTTAAAGTATTTAGTATTTTTATATTTCAAATTGTATAGTTATTTCTATACTTCTGGATAAAATCGAATTAGGAAAAAATATTTCGTTCATTTGAACATTCAAAATATCATTTATTTTCAAACGTTCTATACAAATTCTACCTGAATGTTCTTTTTTCTATTTTCATGTCATATTAGGGATAAAATACTTAATTTAAAAACTTCTTTGTCTGTTGAAAAGCACAATGACATAAAATAGATATATATACTGCAGGACAAAATATGCATTGGTGTGCATAAATTAAGTGTCACAGACATTGCATGCTCATATTACTCATTTATTATTGTCAGCTAGAGTTTTAAATCTGAAGTTATATTGAAGTTTTATGTAGACGAATTTTTATTGTATCATCTACTGGCCATAACATCAGAACATATATTTTTTATATTCAACATATATGTTTTTATTTAAAGCAGATTTGAAGAATAAACATAAAATTTCTTTTAAAAAAAAGGTTTTTAAAAATTTTCCTTCAAACTTAAGGGCATGGGCAATGGGCATGCTCATATGCTAAGTATCACATTCCCTTAAGAGAGTTTTTCCTAAAAGCTTTTAAGCCTCTATGGATGATAATGGCCCCCTAACTATGAGATACGTTATCTGGAGTGGGCATTAAATTCATCGTAAAGCAGTAACAAAATTCAAAAATATTTAAAGGGCCCGACCTTGGCCCTTTTCGTTCTTCTAATCTTTTGAAAGATTTTCTAGACCATAAGTGTATAAATCTAACGAAATTCAGATCTTTTATTTCTTTCATAACGACATTTATTTGCATCTTGTAACTTTCTTCTATTTTTACCAATATTTTACTGTAATTTAAATTTTCAGTACACATGTGGCAGAGGGAAGGACAATCAATTTATATGCCCAAGTATGGTAGTGTCCAGACAGCACTGCATTTTTATTGTCCACTCGGATGGATTGTACGTTCGTGATTTAAAAGTAAGTCTACTAATAAAAATTTAATTTGTGAAATCATTTTCTAGTTATTAAACAATTTTTTAAAATTTTAGAGTGCGAACGGCGTGTATGTAAATGGGAATAAACAACTCAAGGAAACCAAGCTAAATTCGGGTGACATTATTGGAATGGGAATTCCCGACAAAAACCCATTGAGTCAAGAAGGTTACGTCTATTCTCTAAAAATGATGGTTAGCTTTTATTCTCTTAATTATTTGTATGCTTTAGAATATATATGGCTTTAATTTACATGTTGATTTTATAACATATGTTGGTAATATTTTAGGAAAAAAATCATTAATGTCAAAAAATAAACCAACATCTGAAAAATTTTTAGTCAAAAATGAAAAAACAAGTTCTTTAAAATTAAAGTGAAAATATAAATATGATTGATTTTTAAATTAAATTATATTTTTAACAGAGCAGCGATGAGGAATACCAGAAGTTTCTCGAAAACCAAGTTGTGCAAAAAATTGCAGTTAAAATGGAAAAGGCTGACGAAGTTGTTTATGATCCTGAGACTGAGAAGCTCGGTTATGTGATCAAACGACCGGGTGATTACGATGACAGCATGCCACCCAAGAAGCTAGCCAGGATAGAAGCCAATGATTCGTGCTCAAATTCTGTAGGACTTACTTTAGAACGCACTACTGGTAATTCAGCTACAAATACTGATCCGCTTGTAGTAAATTTATTTGCAAAAATTGTACGCTTGCGAAAAAAAAGTGGAAAAAATTGAAAAAATTATTTGTCGAATGGTTAAAAACATATAATTTTATTTTAACTCTGATGCCATCAGTAGTTGACGAAAAGAATTTAAGATTAAATAAGGACCAGAGTCTCGATTGATAATATTTTATTATATAAAACAGATATAAAATAAATTCTCCACTTTTTATTTTTGACCATTGAATGATAGGAGATCTATATCTACTACTAATATTTTCGTTTGTTTAAATACTTAAAACTGTATTAAAAAGTTCCTCATAGATAACAGAATCTATAGTGATAGGGGATAATGCAAATGATTAAGTTAAAATATCAATTATCATTAAAGCATTTATCAAAATAGTCAGGAGGGTTATTTTTTCCTAAACGATATTTCCTTCCTATAGTTTAATTGTTAAATTTAAAAGTTATCGTAATAAGAAGAAAAAATAGAATGACCAATTGATTCGGAATTCAAGATTTTTTAATGGCCAGGAAAAACTAGAAAATGAGAGAACGATGAGATTTCAAAGTACTATTTTATTGATAATAATTTCACATTGGTTCCTTCTTGATATATTATTTTGACAATAAACACCTAGAGAATTTTTTTTCGGTTAAACTAACCTGCGAATTTGAATTGTGATAATTCTTTTAAATCAAGTATACATTTTATTTTTTCGCAGTTTATTTATCAGTTTTTTAATCTCTTAATCATATTAATTTGATTTTTCAATGTTCAATAAGTTAATAAGTGATTAAAGTTGAAAGAAAAAACTACTTTTTATTGATGTTTATTAGCATTCATTATTAATCTTTCGCCTTATAGAATACAAGTTAAAATAGTAGATTAAATCTGAGATACCTGCTTTTTATTTAGTTTCAGATCCAGTATCATATTCCAAATCAACTGCAGATCTAGGACCAAGAACAAAATCAGCTTCAAATCCAGTGCCAAATAACAGTTCACATACAGAGCCGGTACCAAGCACAAGTTTCGTTCAGATTCCATCTACTGATCTTGTTTCGATAAAGCCAGACCCGGACAACGATGACATTCAAATATTAGGATATTATTCTCTTACTGGAAAAAAATGCTCAGAATTGACTAATGAAAACTGGCCTGCTACTCACTACAAGGTGAATTCTAACTCAAATAGGCCAGAAGCCCAATCGGCAGAACTATTAAGTAAAGTAGATGAAAAAAGCCCAAACATAACTGTTTGTGTGGAACCTGATAGCAAAAATAAACCTTGTATGATTAAAATTACTAGTATTCAATCCATCCAACCGAACAGCTCATTAGAAAAAAGCCTACAAAACTTTAGAGACAATAATCTGACCAAAAAAGACCTTTTAGAAATTAATCAGGCTGAAAAAAATTGTGGCAAACCCTACGATCCAAAAGATACTCTAAATCATAATTTTAAGAAGGTACCAGAATCTACCCAGTCAGAGTCAAAACCAGATCCAAAGCCTCCCAATACGCTTGAGAACCTTTCAGGACCAGTCATCAAAAAAGCAAAGAAGGAAAATGTTCAGTTCGTGTCAAATGGGCATATTTCTTCCAGTGATAATATGAAAGTCAAGGTAAATAGCGGTAGCACGAATATACGAGAATTAAGTTCCTTAAAAAATTCCAATGCACAAACCAACAGAGGGCTTAAATCAAAACAAAATGGCAGTACTCCACATGTTACGACTCATGGAGAATCCAAACATTGTAATCAACCAATGACTAAAGAATCTTCAAGTAAAGCTGTACAGTTGAAAATTGAACAGCATGTGGAAACGAATTACGACTCTGATGATGAACTTTTTGTCGTGGCTGAAGTTAATAATAGTAAGAGTTCTAAATATTTTGACCATCCAATGGAACCGGATGCCAAATTATCTTTCTTGAACCAAAAAAATATTGAAAAAGAGTGCAATTCTGTATTGTCGAAGCACCTATACAATGACAAGGTTTCCAAATTCTCTCCAATAAAGTTAAAACCAGTGAAAAAAGAGCCAAGGGCAATGTCTACTTATTCCGAAGTAGACATCGTCTGTCTAAGCTCAGACGATGAAGACGAATGTGTCTTCCCGTGCTCGCAGCTCTTCGATTCTGTGGTGATGGAACCGGGTATTAAACAAGAAATAACCGAAAAAGGCGAAAATGAGGTGCCACAAACTCGCGAAGAAGAAGACGATGTGATATTTCTTTCAGACAGTGATGATGATGAGAATAATCCCTGGTTCCACCGGCTTTACAACAGTCAGGTTTATAAACCTAGTCAAGATTTCTGTGTGAAAACAGAAGCTGAAGAAGACGTCGAACAAACAAATGAGGTTGAAGAATTTAGACATCTACCTGATACTGAAGAAGTAAGTTTTCCTTTTACAATATGGTAAATCTTGTCTCTTCTTTTTGAATTTGAAAAATTCTAATGTATATTTTAATTTTAGGAACAGGACGACGACGTATGGGATGAAAACATCCAATCTCAGGAAACTGCTGCCGAAGAAGCGAAATTTTCCGAGAAACCAACTTCACCAGAAGTCATGGTAGCGGCGAAAAAGGGCATTCCCAAATCGATCATTGAGAAACCAATTGAATCTAAACAATTAACACGTCTTCAATCAGAACAAATAACAGATCAACCACCTATAAAGAAAATAAGGAAAATGGATGTAGTTTTCACAGAGATAAAAGAGGATCTTGTCTTGGATGATTTATTTTCTGAAGAGGAAGTAATTTCACTTAAAACAGCGAATGTTGATAGTATCAACAAATTTGAAGACTTGGACGCAAGGATACAAAAGTCTGAAGAAATACGAAGAAAAAGTGATCTTGTGGAAACAACAAAGGATTCTGAAAAATTACGAGACTCTATAAAACTGAGTTCTGCCAATAATCTAGATAGGCAAAAACATTCAGATGAGACTCGAGAGAGGAAAAATGACAAAGTCAATCAAGGCAGGAAAAAGGAAGAATTCATTCGAGAAAAGAAACAAGATGATGAACAAAGTCGTAGAAAAAGAACAGATCAAGTGGATAGTCGACAGAGAAACAAAGAAAATCAAGGAAAGCAGGCAAAAAGAAAACACGAAGAGGAGAACCTGAATAGAAAGGAATTCGAACAAAATCAAAGAAGCAAGGAGCATGGAGAGAAGCAAGAAAGAGGAAAAGATTTAGATCGAAAGAAATCTTCTGAATTTGAAAGAACGAAAATTTCTGAATCTAAGACTACAGAGGACGAATCGCACAGGATGAATATCAGTAATGGTGACTTACAAAATACAGAAACTATTCGTGAAAATTGTAAAAGATTTTTTGAGTTACCAAAGACTAAGAATATTGAGTTCGAGATGCAGAAAATTGACAAAACCTTCGGTAATATTCCGCCACCACAAAAGTACGTTATTCCCAATCGGAAAGAATCCAATACTTCAATAGTCACTGAGATCTCAAAAACAGATCAGCAGATCTCAAAAACCCTAGAAGAGGTTCCACAGGTGTTCAAACCCAGTGAAGTAGGTCCAAAGAAAATAAGGTGCTTTGAACACGAATTACAAAGCATTGATGAAGAAACTTTAGCCAGGAAAAACCAAAAGCCGCCTAGAAAGGTGCAACTTATAGAACCGTTTCACATGTTGCCAAGAAGAAGACGAGGCCAAGGTGCATCTGCTGCAAACAACCACGATTATCCAGAAGAACAAAGAAAGATCCTTCCACCAGAAAAAAATCACCAGAAAAGTCGCAAATCTGGAATTTACCAACATCAACAGTCATATATTCCAAGAGATGAAAAAGAGCGCATAGCTGTAGAAAGAAGAGAGAAATTAAAACAGGTGGAGTTACATAAAAAATTAAATGCCGAAGTGAATCCTGTTCCAAGCGTTGATCGAAATCGAGCGCCTGCAAAGGCTAAAGTGACTCATAACACTCGTCAGGATAACTTAATTAGCGAACATCTGAAAACGGCATCGCTAAAGCCTGGAGTCGCTCATCAAAGAAAGACCAATGTAAAATCGATTGCTCATTCTTCTAAATTGATTCTTGAAATGGAAAATATTCAGAGAGAGAACGTTCGGTCTAGTAAAATGGAAGAAACTAGTAAGAAAAAAGATGAATCTCGTCATCAGGTGGACTTAAGAAACCCTCATGTAGAAGAAGAACAAGCAGCAGAGAACAAAGAAAATTTCAAAGATTTTCCTACGGTGTATGAACCAGTTTTTCCAGAAGAATTTATGCATCTTGACAAGATAAATAATATTAAGGCTCACGATTCAATAGTATTGGATGCTTCGAATGAAGTAAATTCTAGAAATCAAGCTGGAGGTAGCACGAATCGAAGAAGTTGCCTGGTTTCATTTAATAATTCTAAAAATAAAAAGAAGAGAGTCAAGTTTAATGACGAATTAAATACAACTCGCATATACACAATCGAAGATAAACATTCTTTACATAGGGTTGTTGGAAAAGACGCTCCGATAAATCGAAAGAAGGTTCCATGTCAGTATAAGCTGGACGAATATTTGACACGCATTTTCCAATGGAACCCGAGATGGCTTGAAGTAAATATACATTTTTAAAGTATCTATAAATTAAAAAAAAATTCATTGTTGATTTTTAATTGATAATTATTAATAAATTAACAAATTACAGGAACAAAAGAGGCAAATAGTTGAGCCACCTGTGTACAGGGGAGACATGTTGCGACCAATGAAGAATCGTTATAATTCGTTTGAAGAATATTGTAATTTCCTGCGGCCGCTTCTTCTCTTAGAGATTTGGAATGCTCTTACTAAAGAAAGCGAGTGTGAGGAAAAAAAGTACAAGTATGTTTTCCTTTATTTTTATTTTGCATTATTCTTTTTAGTTTCAGAAACTAAAATTGGAAATTAAAGTTTATTACACGATTAAGATGAATTTTGAAGAGAAAGAATTATTACTTTTATTAATTAATTCTATAATATTATTGTGTTGCAGATTCAGGAGTATATTCTGTTCTGTTGTGAGGAATTCCATCAAAAACTCAGACAATGAGCCACATACATCTTTCTCGATGGAATTGTTGTTATCTGAAGAGGATTTTAAAAAGGATCAGTATCCCGGTATTGGGCACCTGATTATCTTCGAATATAATGATTTTATTGAAGAAAGAGGTAATGGCAAAAGGAAGTCATATCATATGCTATTTGGGTACGTCACAAACAGGAAAAGTATGCCAATAAGACCGAATACATATTACAACAAAGAACTGAGTAAGTTGCAATGGTTGCAAATGTAAAATGTTATATATATTATTTTAAAAATGTGATACAAATTGAAAACTTTTAGATTATGATTTGCAAAGTCCTTATTTACTTAACAATTTTTATTAATTTATAGATAAATTCACGACTATTGGTGAGATACTTTTAACCTTAACCGTAGTGACGAAAAAGGGTGTCACGATTCCAACGGATCAGATTTTCAGAATGCGTGGGGCTATGTACTTAAAATCAAATATGAGGGAGATTCAAGCTCTCCAACATTTACCATACTCGCAATTATGCCCTTTAATTTTGAATCCACTGACCGAGGATTATCATCTTCCTGAAATACGTGAAATGAATTCTTTAGTAACGAATGTAATAATTAAATTATTTCCGTTCATTTGTCCTCATGCACTTTACACTTATCTTTATTCTGTTTATATTCAATAAACGTATTGAATTTTCTAGGACAACCTGAATAGAAAACAAATTGAAGCTGTAATGCGAATCTCCGAAGCTGCTCTCTCCGATAAACCGAAGATTAGTCTCATTCACGGTCCCCCAGGAACAGGAAAATCGAAAGTTATTGTAAACATTGTTGCGCAAATTTTGTTGAAAGGACCTGACACAAAAATATTAGTTTGTGCACCTTCTAATGCCGCAATAGACGAAATTGTATTACGACTTCTCGTTGTCAGGCAGACACTGAAATGTAAGTTCTTTTCTTATGAGGAAATTTTAGGATATAATTAAATTGTTTAAAATGTATTAATATTATAATTAATATGTTTTAAATTGAAGAATAATTGAATATAAAACAGTAACAGCAGTTTTTATATTACAGTAAAAAACCTCAAAATGGTTCGTGTTGGTCGTTTAGAAACAATGAATAATAAAGTGAAGAACGTTTCCTTATCCGAGTTGGGTAGGAAACAAGTCGAAAAGGAACATAAAGTCCCAGACAAATATGAACGGATGGAAAGCGAGGCCAACGTAAGAAAATACAACACAGATTTCTAAACTGTTTCTATGTTTTATGATCTTTCGATACATATTTTTCGTTTCAGATTAAGAAATATGAAAGGATTATAAACGATATTGAGGAGAGGATGCAAGGTTTAACGGAGCAAAGGACCATCAATGAATTGAGGAGGAAACGCCAGGATTTTCAAGAACAGTGTCAAAAGCTCAGAAACAGGAAAAATCCTACTGATCTAAAAGAGCTTAATCCTCTTGAACTTAATAAAAAATATCGAGCGACGGAAGAAGTAATGCTATCAAAATCGACTGTGATTGCCTGCACTTTATCTTCCTGTTATTCTGGTCTGATGGAGAAACTATTCGGGTAAGTATTTACAATGTCAATTTCATTAGCCTTAAGCCTACACGAAGTCAACGAAATAAATAAATATATAATTATTGCAGGCCGAAAGGTCAGCAAAAAATTCAAATTTGTATAGTCGATGAAGCGACGCAGAGTTGTGAAACTGAGAATTTAATTCCTCTGATGCTGGGAGTACAAAAGATGATTTTGGTAGGAGATACGAATCAACTTCCAGCAACGATTCTTTCTAAAGTATGTTTATTGCAAAATACGTAATATTTTGATAAAGAAATTACAGGATTATCAAGATTATGAATATTATCTTTTTTCCAAAGACAGCGAAGGAAATGGGATTGGATCAATCTTTGTTCTCCAGACTGGAGAAGACCTTTGCTGATCATACAGAAAATCCTATAATCATGCTAGACACTCAATATCGTATGGACTATCCTATATCGTCTTGGCCGAATTCCTATTTTTACCGAGGAAAATTAAAAGATAAAGCAGTTATCCAATACGTTCCGTACTGCTCGTACAGAGTTTTGAATCTTAATTCGACTCAAGATGAAAGCAAGTTCTCAAATACTTATGAAGCAGAATTTGTCGCAAAAATAGTTTACATTATGGTAAAAGCCACAGACTTTAAGAAATTTAAAAAGCCTCTTCAAATTGGTGTTATAACGCCTTACCAAAGCCAGCGGAACGTTATCTATTCTAGAATTGAAAGGCGGTACGAAAAAGATCATAATATGAATGTAAAAGATTAAATTAATAGAAACAAAGTTCTATCAACTTAAAACATTATTTAATTTTTGTCCTTCAGGCTTGATTCAGTCTCTACACAACAAAAGAGCAAAGTTGCAATCGAAGTTAATACGGTCGACAGTTTCCAAGGACAAGAACGAGACGTGATAATTATGTCATGCGTTAGAACTAATGGAATCGGATTTATGTCAGATAAACAAAGACTCTGTGTAGCTTTAACCAGGGCTAAGTCCAGTCTCATATTGTGCGGCAATTTTAAAACATTTGAGGTAACGATATATAAAATTATTTGATATCCTTAGATTCGATTTAGACGATTAACTAATTTAAATTAATTTTTTTTAATAGAGAGATGAAATGTGGAACGAGTTGTTGACAGACGCAAAAAGGAGAGACCTTTATATTGATGTTGAATCCAATGCCAGTCTGGAAGGGATTCAGAGTCACATTTTAAGGCAGTGAGAAGTTCTACGGATTAGGTGACTTAAAGTGAATAAGTGCTTCGGCATGACATCAATTAATTTTTTGAAACGCTTTTCTATTAACACATTTATAATCCTGATATTTATGTTAGTAATAAATAGATCATTTTCATTCTCCAATCTTGCAGATGCAAACTTGTAAATATATGTGAAATGTAGCTTAATTTAGTTCGCCGCTAAATGTATTTTAGAAACTTATGTTATATTTAATTATAACGTCAACAAATTACTAGAAACATCTCTAGTTGGAGAGTTAAAATAGAATCTAGTTTTTTTGTATTCAATTTTTGAGTATTTATTTATCCCATTTGTTCTAGGTGCGGAAAACGGAAACTCTTCTGTGAGGCTCAAGTTTCGGCGAGGATATAGACATAAATATTAACGATCAAATCGTACATTTTGATTTAAGAAGTCTATAAAATAGACTGTGTTGTTAAATAAGATTTAAGAAGTACTTGGCAGATGTCGAAATGAGCCTCACTATAAAGTGGGAAGACGCGGGAATACCATCGATACCATGGATGATCTCAAAGTGTGATGCTCTGAAAGCTGTCCTGGCTTAATGGTATTGTGGATCTAATTTCCAACTTCAAAATTCATTTCTCCATTTTACGCAACAATTCTTAGAACTAAATATCATTTCGCTATATAGATATATTCCTTTTTAAAATAGAAATGTAGTTATAGAGCGTAAAAATATTTACTTTTAATACTATTTACGTAAAACGAGGAAAGCCAAAATTAACCTAAAAATAGACAGATATAAAATATCCAATTAACATATTTATTATATGTAATATGAAGAACTCGAATTTTATGGTTAGATATTTGATCCAACACCCTTAAGGACGTTGGATAATTAAACGAAAATGAAAAAAAGCGAAAAACATTGGAATTTTGAATTTTATACTGTTTCAAATGGCTGCATGAAATTCGTAATTCATTGTGACAGAAAGCTGTAGTTTGTTTTCTAAATTTTAGAAACTTGGTTATGCACGCGTTAAAGAAAAATAGAAACAGAATATGTACAGCGCGCCATTATAGTGCAGCGGTTACTTTTTGTACTGAACTCTAGTACTGTGTTTCACTTTTCTTTGAAGCGTCCATAACCAAGTTTCTAAAATTTAAAAAATAAACTGTAAAAACTGTAACCGTTGAAACAATATAAAATTCAAAATTTTAGTGTTTTTCCCTTTCTTTCATTTTCGTCGGTGTTGTGCCTGAAATTATGCGTTTACACCGAAATTTATTTTCTCTTTCTCACGATTCGTCTGCTCTGCTGCATGCGCCAGGGCCGCACATTCTTCAAAATTTTCATTTCGACGAATTTCTGTCGTTTATCCAACGTCCTTAAAGGCATGTGTTACCATATGAGCACGTTTAGATAACCAGGTTTTTTTTCTACAATTTTTACTTTTTCAAACAAATAATAGTGCCCATTCCAGGACACAAACACCCTGGTAGAGTCCTGTGATACTTATTGTTACAGAGGGTTCAGAGGCAATGTGACATATTAGCCAGGAGCCACATTTTTTCTTGCAGGTTAACAAACGCATATTCTGTAAAACAGAATCAACACAACCAAAGATATCTTTCACTCAACTAAATATATCTATATATGATGTGGCGGAAGTGCATGAAAAATGGCGGAGCCAATCAGCAAACGGTACACTAATATGCCACACTGACTCCGGACCCTTTGTACTAATTGTTGCGCACCCTCATGCCCTTTTGTTACTTGTAGGTGCTAAGTGCTTGTAGGCTACAAGTTGTAGCTGTGCAGTGCGCATCTCTGATTCTTTTTTTGTTCGTATTACTCTAGAATTTTTAGATACGTTTTCGAGTCCAATGGTATTTTTATTTGTGACCTATGTTAAATATTAATTGAAAATAGTGTTCCCTGAAAAGGTTACCATAAACTTTCATGCATGCGGTATAAGTGGTCGTCATGGTATAGATATTTCGCAAAGAGTGGTGGCTAAGTTATGTATTTGATGAATTGCCTATAATTATAATAGAAAAGTAAATTTTACAACAAAGAAACACTTAAACTTCACGTTATTTCCCGCCTTTGGTACCCCTTTAATCCTATTT
>JAUESI010000010.1:2707139-2718089 GCA_032275145.1 Synergus laeviventris
ATAAATTTCACCAATTTAACGCTAAGTTGTTCAGTCAATTTTAAATATCTTGAAAACAAGAAAATTAAAGTAATATAGTTTGGATGGATTCTGCCGCAATTTCTACGTAACAAGACACAAATACCCTGGTAGAGTCATGTATGTATATATATATATATAATACTAGCTTGTTGTTACAGAGGGTCCAGAGACAATGTGGTATATTAGCCAGAAGCCCCCATTTTTCTTGCAGGTTACACAATCACACAAACGCAGATCCTGTAAAATAAAATGAACACAATAAAAAATATCTTTCACGCAACGAAATATTTCTTTGTACGTTGCTGTATATGTGGCGGAAGTGCAAAAAAAATGGCGGAGCCAATCAGCAAACCCTACAAGCTACAACCCACGTACCCCACGTACTGTTGCTTTCTAAACCAAATGCAAAGCTTTAACAATTAAGTATTGCCGGTATTTCACGTTGTGACGTTAATCAAAAATGGCCATACCAAATTCATAGGACTGAACTTAATTTTTTTAATATCTTCATAAAAAATCATTTCCTAACATTTTAGTATTTGGAAAATAGTTTTACTTTCTAAAAAGCTATTTAATAAAATAATAAAATAGATCAATTTTTTAAATTTCGATTTCAATATTTTATTAAATAGTTTTTCAGAAACTAAAACTATTTTTTAGATACTAAAATGTCCCATATATATATGCATTTGGCGCGATTTTATATAGAGCCGATTAGATTTACGATAGAGCCGACTCTATGAAATGATTTTAATGTTATAAATATTTACTTTAGGGTTTAAAAATAAAAAATACATTCTAACTTTTCATCAATGGATCTTTTTTTAATCGAATTTTTAACATGTAAAAACTAGCTGTGAATGGATGCCACAATGAATCCGAATGCGTCCTCGTAATGAGAGTGAAAGAGACAGAAGTATACGTTTATCTCTTTTACTCACTACGCGCAACAGATTGCGGATTCATGAGTCCATGCCAGATGCTAGTCATAACGTTTGTCGATCGACGACTAACCTTTATTATTACTTATTATATACATATTTATTTATTTATTTATTATATAATTTATATAATCAAATTCTTAATTTTCAAATAGAATTAAATAATATTGATAAGTTACATAAATGTGTTGCAGTTTACATAATTTAAGATCTTAGTTAGTAATTTTTTTACTTGAGCGAATATTTGATAAATACTCTAAAGTTGTCTCTTGGATAAAACATAAAAATGGCTATTTATCATATATTCGCTCAATTTAAAAAAAATTATTAACCAAAATTTTAATCTTGAAAATTTCAATAAGTTTTTGTAAATAATCATTATTATTATTTTTGTTACGAGTAAACGAAGGCTACGTGTTTATTCGATTTTGAATCGAGCGCCAAATGACGACCAATGGCAGAATTCTTCCAATGGTATTAACCGTATTTACGGTATTTACGCAAGCACATCAGTAGCACTTTCTGGTTTTTATACTTTTCATATCGATGGCTCATCTCTGCCGTTGGCATCGTTAGCAAAAGCATAAGCCAAATTTGACCATTTGCGCAGACGGAAGTGGTGAAATACGTCGGAAGTCTTATAGAGAAGGGTAATTTGGTGTAGTTACTAGTGTGACTATGTGTAATGGCTGCGAATGTATATCAGTGAAATTTTCGTAGCATCGTTTGTTCATTTTTTACTGGTGCGAACGCGTCGGTACGACGATAGGCACATTACGTTTACTTGTGACTTTTTTTTTTATCGAAAGTGGTCAATAATTATCGAATTTCTTTTGTTTGGAAACCAATTTAGTGGTTCACCGAATAAAGTGTGGACACGCCAAGGGAGTGTGTCTCAACGGTAAGTCACAGAGCGGTAGATTGTTTTTATACTTTTCCTTGGGAGTGTTAATTTATTTCTGTTCAGAAATTTAATGTTACATTGCAACTTATGTATTTACGCATTTCTAATTGCAACGTAAATTAAGCAAACAAAAATTTCAACGAATTGAAATTGCTCCAATTTATTTCATACATTTTTTTTATCAATGTGAACGTTTTACAGACTTCTATTTAATTTTTTTAATGACTCCAAAGTTTTTGGCACAGCAGAAGAATTAGTTAAATTCATTTAAACTTTAAATGGTACAAGATCGTTAATTTTATATTAACATTTTGATATTTTTCAATTCATTTTTTAAAGTTGTTACTTATGGCTGTTAATTTACTAATTGCAGATCTTAATACTTAATTCAATACATTCATGTTTTATCACTAATTTAAAAAATATTCTTCTGTTTAAGAATGTTATAATAGCTCTAACCTAAAAATTCAATTTCTTTATTTTGCTCAAAAATAATTAAATTAGATCAATTCCGTGAATTAATTGAAAGCTGAATCTGAATGAATCTGTAACTGTAATTAAACGTGAATGAACTTTTTTTCAGCTTGCATCAGTACAGAAGATGATTGGATTTTTTCTTCAAATTTAATCCCACATCCAATATGCACTTTAATTGTGCATCTTTTAATCCAAATTCCTCGCACACTTAAATTTTAATTAGATAAATTAAACACTTTAAAAATGGCTACAAGCACGCAATTTGCGACTCCGCCTCCCCCAATCCTTCCGAATATGTCGGTTCCTCCACCCCCGACTCCAAATTTATCAGCACCCCCTCCGACACTAACCACTATAAACACGTCCGGAAACTATCAACACCGATACAATAATCATAGAGATGGAAATCGTGGTTTCTTTAAGCCCTTCAGACCCTATCATGCTCCAAAAGTAATACCTGGAGGTCAAGATGCTTTGCAGGATGAATTTGATGGCAAAAGACTTCGAAAATCCGTCATGCGGAAAACAGTGGATTATAATTCAGCTATTATAAAAAGTTTAGAGGTAATTTTTCAAAGAACTATGAAACTTAAAGTAGGGGTTTTGACGAGTATAGTTCTTAATGAAAAACTTTATTTACTGTTTAGAATCGAGTCTGGCAGCGAGATTACAGAGATAGACGCGCTCTCCAACCAGATGTGATATACTATCCCGATTTACTTCCACCTCCGAGTTATGTAGACAATCCAATTAATGCTGTTACTACAAGATTCGTGAAAACTGCCACGAACAAAATGCGATGTCCTATTTTTTGCATGGCCTGGACACCAGAAGGAAGGCGTCTAGTCACTGGTGCTTCCAGCGGCGAATTCACGTTATGGAACGGTCTTACATTTAATTTCGAAACTATCCTGCAGGTACGATGAACATCCATACAGAACTTTGCGAATAATATATCTAAAAAAAAAAATTCACATTTGGATTCAATGTGGTTTTAAATTTTTTACTTATTCCAATTTTTTGATGTTAAAAAAATTTTTTTCCTGTATAAAAAGTCTTAATTTAAGGTGGTATATTGTGTTAGCTTTTGAGTCTCTGAATATTTGATTTATCAGACTTCATATATAGATATAAAATTCGATTCAATTGATTGACCTTCATTTTGCATTTTTCTAGACGAAAAAAATGTTATACCTACGATATCAAAACATGCTTTTTGATGCCGTGTTTATATTTTGAGACTCATTTTGTAAAAGAGGGAATGCTATAATTATATATAAGTTAATTTGATAAATATATGGTTATTGTAGCACTTGTTGATTTGCAAGCACAAAATATCCTTACTTTTGTTTAGGCTCATGACAGCCCAGTGAGGACAATGGTGTGGTCGCACAACGAGAGCTGGATGGTAACAGGAGATCACGCAGGCTACGTCAAGTACTGGCAGAGTAACATGAACAACGTCAAGATGTTTCAGGCACACAAAGAAGCGATTAGAGGACTCAGGTATAGCATCCACCACACTAGTCCTTACGTCTCTTGTGGCACTTTAATCGACAATACGTCCATTTTTACTGTAGTTATGACATTAAACGTGGCTTTCACTCTCTTCTGTTTCTGGGTTTTCTCTATTCACGTTGCGGCAGTTTCGGTTTTTGTATGGGTACAAAGGTGACCTAATGTTTAACAAAAAAGCAGCATGAATTAAACTCATTAAAAACCAGAAGTTATTTTGCCTTGGAAAGGTTTTCGCGATTCGAAGTGAGAGTCGTGTTGAGCGTTGAATTTGGTAGAAAAATTGATGACGTTAAATGGAAGAGGAAAAGTTTTTCCATTTTGTGATGCCTAAGCTGATCTTAAAAGAAGTCGGAAATGGTCATTGCTTGAAGTGACATTGTAGCATTGAATAAAGAATCTCTTACCGTAATCTAGTAAACAAATAATAAATATTTAGAATTCAGTCCTTATAATTCCTTTATTCCGTCTGATCCTAATTAAAGGTCAAGGCGATGTGTACAGTGTATTATTTTTCTATTCGAAAGCACGAATAAACTTGATTTATTTTATTTAATTCTTAGGGATCTAAATTTGTATTTCCTATCAATAAATGAGTTAAATAAAAGTTCCATCACGTCCTTACGGTTCTTGGTCTCGATGTATCGATGGCTGAACATAGCTATGCATTTTTTTCGATGTTTTTCGTTAAAAAATAATTCTTTCCATTGCTATGAGAAGGTGCTAAGCCCTTCAAAATATACCGAATGTATTCTATTATTAAAATAAGCTTTTATATACATATAAAGAGTAGAGAGAGTGAGAGGGAAATAATTAATTGCGAATCATGTACACCTCCATTTTTTGTACAATAAATGCTAAATTTGAAAAAATATCAATATTGGAGCATCATCCGGTGATCATGTGGCATCAAAAGTAAACTCGAAAAGCCTGATTGGCTGATGCAAATATATCTTTATTGAAATAGCTGCAATTTGTCTTTGAGTGCCAGATATGACTATCGGAGATGATTTTTTGTTTATTTACAATTACATCTAGACGCTCCTCTTAATTAATTTCGGTTTGCTCCTTAGTATATTTCCAGATTCGAATTTCTTATTTGTATCGAATCTGTTTTCGAGGATTCCTGTTTTTTTACTCAAGATCAGTGCATGAGATTTTTTGATCGCGTACTCTTTTCCCTAGATTTACAAAATCTTCTTCTGGCATGCAATACTAATCGCGAGGTGTCCTGGAAGAATTTTAAGACGTGCTCGTAGAAGAAATCTCCACTCTCAAAAAGTGTAACAGTTTTTATTAATTAGAGTATTTTTCCTGGACTCGGTACAAATCGTCTGGCAGCATATTTCATCAGGCTATGCCGATCGTTGATCAAAACCGAAAAGGCTCGACCAATTTTTTTAAACCTTAATACATCATATATTCATGGCAATGATCAATAAAGAGATTTCGCAAAACAATCCTCATATAATTCCTTAATCAAGTTAAATAAGAAGATAACCACTATTGCCAAAAAGTTGATTATTTATGCTTATGACACTATATTGTGTTTTAATAAATTATTATGTAAACATCCCTACTATGTTTCGGTATTGTTATGAATTTTATTAATTAATATAAAATTTGGATAATCAATAGGACTGTATAATTCTAAAATTGTTATCAAAACCCTATAGAGTTTAAGCATTTTTGTTTTAATAATGATTATGCACTGGTCACAAAATAACAAAAAAAAAATTAAATCGCTCTTTTCATGTTGACTTAAAAATGTTTATTTGCTATCACAATAATTTAGTAATCTATACTCTTCAAGTTTGAATTAGAGAAATTTCACTTATTTTCACCTGAAAGTGAATCACTGATTCAATCAGTGTATATTGATGAAAAATTAAATGAAAACACAGAACTCGATTTTCCACAGTTTCAGATGTTAACTTAAGCCCGTCTGACAATGCATAATTTCGAGTTAGGCGTTTCTGTAGGAGCCATCGATATACGCTGATAAATCAGTGAATAGCATGCCCTCTATCAACAAAATTCCACTGATTCTTCAGCGTACATACGCTGATTAAATCAGCGGTATACCTGTAGTTGAGAATCAGCGAAATTCAATTAATTCAAATTAAAAGAGTAACAGCGAACTCTAGTTTATAACTATTTTCTTTTTGAACGCGTAGTTTCAGCCCGACGGATCACAAGTTGGCGACTTGCAGTGATGATGGAACAGTCAGAATCTGGGATTTTCTACGTTGCCACGAAGAAAGAATTCTCAGGGGTATACATTCATTTATTTCTTTAAATTTATTAAAAACTGTTGTGGTAGTTTTCATATCTTCTGGTGAATCAATTTAATTCTATAGATTACTAGGTATAATTTAAAAAATAAGATAAGATGTCAATTGATTATTGAAATAGTAATGAAAGTCACCTAGTTTTTAAATAATCATTTATTTAGTTTGGTATTAGACATTTTAAATTCTAGACTTTTTTAATTTAGAGAAACTCGTTTAATTATCAAAAATTTGTATCTAATCATATAAAATCTTAGGGCAAATGGTTTACTATGTTCACTCTGAAGCTCTAATAAGAGATCAAAATTACAGTAGCTATATTATATATAAAACCTCTTAAGCAATGAAACTAAGCAATTTTTGTTAGCTATTTTTTAAAGAAATCTTTATTAATTCTCGAAAATTAAAGGAATGATTCTAATCACCAGAAGAGTCACTAGAATTGCTTTAAACTATTCAAATTTAATAAAGATATGAACCATTATTATAATTGAAATCTATGTATGTAGGTCATGGAGCAGATGTGAAGTGCGTTCACTGGCATCCTCAAAAAAGTCTAGTCATCTCCGGAAGCAAAGACAACCAGCAGCCAGTTAAACTATGGGATCCGAAAACCGGTCAATCTTTGGCTACTTTACACGCTCATAAATCAACGGTAATGGATGTAAAGTGGAATGAGAATGGCAATTGGTTAGTGACAGCGTCTCGAGACCATTTGCTAAAATTGTTCGACATCAGAAACTTGAGTCAAGAGGTCCAGACTTTCCGAGGTCACAAAAAAGAAGCTTCCAGTGTTGCATGGCATCCAAGTCACGAGGGACTTTTTTGCAGTGGCGGGAGCGATGGTGCTATTCTATTTTGGCACGTTGGGTAAAAATAAATTCTATTTTTTTAATTCAATTCTCATCATCAAGTTCGAAAGAGCTGACTGGATATTTTCTATCTTTCAGAGCTGATAAGGAAGTGGGAGCAATTGAGCAAGCACACGACAGTATAGTTTGGACTCTGGCGTGGCATCCCCTAGGTCATATTTTATGTTCTGGAAGTAACGATCATACTTCTAAATTTTGGACAAGAAATAGGCCAGGAGACCTGATGCGAGACAAATATAACTTGAATACCTTGCCTGCTGGTGCAGCTGGTATGGATGACCACGAAATCGGTACGTTAATTTGACCCACAAAAACATGCATACCTAAAGTACAATATTCTTCAACCCCTTTTATTTAATTTTTAGCTGATGATTTCGCAATGATACCAGGAATGGGTCCAGAAGATAGAATTAATGCAGAGGGAGAACCTGAAGACAAGAATGGTGGAATACCCGGTCTTGATCTGGACCACGCGATAGATGAAGGGAAGAAATTTGCAAACAAAAAGGTTCCTTACAGCAAACCAATCCCTCGGAACTTCCAGGCTCAGTGGAATGAAATGGAAGGCGAAGATCAAGAACAGGTTGAGGCTCTCAACGCTTTTGTTAATCAGTTGATCGAAACAACGCCTGGTGCGTTGCCATTGAACGAGGTCCAACCTAACGCGATTATACTTTATGGAAAAATGATTCCTGTGGAGAGTGAGTCTTTAATCAAATGAATTAATTTCATTGATGTGGAAACTAATATTGCCATGAATTACATTCAATTTTTATTTGGTATTAATTTATATTTATTACAGGTGGCAGTAAACTTGCGGAAGCGATAACCAAAGGTGCAGACGCAATAAACAAGCTTGTTCAATCTGGAGAAATCGATGAACTAAAAGAGGTAATGAATCAACAGGAAACAGTTGGCGAAGACGAAGAATTCCTAAATGATGAAGGGGACATAGATTTCTCAAAGACCCCTGAAGTTGACCTTCCTCCACCTTTGCCAAGCTCCAAGTTCGCGCAGAATCCTGAGTTGCTCAAGTCTTTAAACCGAGGAGGAAAGCGTAAATTCGATCAGCTAATTGGTTGGAGTGACGCTGGAGCGAGTGACAGAACGTCCAAAGTACATCAACCAGTTTTTGGTGGTGGGATGAACGAAGATTCGCAATCCAGTGATCTGGATCAGAGGTACCTCAGAGACGTTTACAACGAGGAAGACGACGACGAGGAAGACTATAGGAGATACATGGATGACGACAATTATAGGTTTAATAACATGTCTGGACCAGGAAGGCCTGAACTTGATATGAGGAATAACTTTGCGGATAAAGACTTCAGACTTGGAATGAACAACAGCCGGCATTTCATGGAAGAGAGGAATAGAGATTCATACGGGGAGAGGGATAGGGATTCCTTTGGGGATCGGGATGGGGGTAGAGATATGGATAGAGATGCTAGATCGCGTTGGGAGAAGGACAAAGAAATGGGCGACAACAGGAAGATGGAATTCGGAAATATGTTCGACAAGCCACCCAACATGTCGAATATGCCTCCACATATGGGCAACATGCCAAATCATCACAATATGCAGAATATTAATCCTAACATGCCACCTCCTCCTTTGCCGAATATGGGTCCACATCCGAATATGCCACCGCATCCCAATAAAAATATGCCTCCTCACATGATGCATCCACCTCCGCCTTTCGGACCTAATGGACCTCCACCACCATTTGGACCTAACTTCAGGCCACCAAATGGTCCTAATTTTGGTCCAAACTTCAGGTCGATGGGTCCCTTCGGAAATCAAGGACCGCCTTTTAATAATTTTGGACCACCTAACTTTCGAGGTCCGGGTCCTAATTCTGGACCACCGAATTTCGAGAGACCAGCATTGGGACCGAACTTTAGAGGACCGCCACCTAGACCTGGCGGTCCGAATTTCAACCCCGGTTTCGGAAACTTTGGACCGAATATGGGAATGGGTATTAGAAACAATTTTAGTGGGCGAGGAAGGGACAATTACTGAACCGTGAAACCTGAGAGATATACGTGATTCTGTACAGTTTTTTTATGAGTCGAATGAAGAAATCATTTTACTTCAGTCAAAGTTCAGTTTCTTTCTGTGGAATTAATTATCGGATTAGTTCGATGAATTCAAGTGTGAATTTCGCTAATTGGAACTTTGTGGAAAAGCAATAAGAATAATATGATGTATTGGCCGAAATAAGAAATAACCGTTTCGTGGAAGAGAGAAACGTAAAAATTGTAATATATTATTGTCATTAATTTAAGTCTTGAATGTCCAGTTTGAAACAAAAGAAAGCCGTTCACAAGCTGCCTTGCGAAAGATTGCGTTAATTCGTATTTCTGAGATGAGGAGCTAAGGAAAGGAACTAAGTGGGAGATGCATCTTACCAAACGCGACTGTGTTTGACCTAGAACAGTTTACTTATTCATTACTTTAAGTAAATAAATATTAATACCTAAGAAATAAAAATTCCTCCTTTCCATTTTCGTCTTTGATCCTTTTTGTGAACCAGGAAAAAAAAATCTCAGCATCGTTCAAGAGGAGATGCAGTTCAATCTAGATTAATTTTATGCGCGATTTCAGGAATTCCCGAAAATCTTTGAAGAAGAATTACATACAGTGGGTTTAATTGATCTAGAAAGACGTTGCAATTTAAAAAAATTTACTAAATTCTTTTATTAATTTCACAATTGCATATAGGTCAGCACAGGAGCATTAAATATTTGTATTATAGAATTAAAAATTAAATTTTATATCCTTTTTTGATCTTGTAATTTACATAAATATTTTTTTTTCATAATTTTGAACATTTGCATTATTTATTTTTGAAATTTCCGCTATTTAATCGCAAATAGAGTCGAAATCTGTGGTTAAGGGTGGCGTCTCATGATTCCGGAATGCGGTTTTGCGTAAATCATGAGAGTGAGAGAGACGCACTAATACTCTCATAGTTTTGCGCAAAAACGCATTCCGGAATCATGGGACGCCACCCTAAGGCCTGACAATCGTGAACCTGGACCTAAATATCATTCTTTCCCTTTCTACTCCATCTCTCTTGTCGAGTGACCGCAAGAGGGAGGGCAATATGATTAATGATATATAGAAAAGGAAATAAACCACCTCATAAATTCTCGGAGAATTTAAGACTCGGTTATATTCTCATTACCGTTCTCGAAGCAGAGTTTTGGACGATTACAATCACTGATATATATATCAGTGATTACAATTTAACCATGGAATCGCATTCAAATTAAAACTAAAAACTAATTTTCATCTAATTTAAACCATTTCGAATTGGTAGATAATTTTACAAACTGAACCTATATATAATAAACTGCCAAAGTGGATAATGAATTTTTAAAATTAATTTGTGGGTGTTAGATTCATGTTCTTCATTTCCACATTTTACTCAACAAATATTATAATCACTTTTTCACTTTTTAAATGAAAATATGCATACAGAGTGAAAGAATTGTAATAATTTTTTCGCAAAATGAAGAGATTGCATTTTGAAGCTAAGTTTCTAATTTTCGAATTCCTCGTTTTGAGGAGAAGATATTCTTAAACTAAAATTTTGTTTGTTCTATAGAAAGATTTGTACTTCTAATAAAAGAAGTAGACATATATGGCAGAGGAAAAAAATATACATTTATTTAAATTATTTACATTTATTTCATTTATTTAAAATAGTGTGTGATGTGTATAAGGTATCAAATTCATCAAATTCCTATAAAAGCTATAGAATGATTGTATATTGGTTATTAAAATTAATATTATTATATGTAAATATTATTATAGAATAATATGCAGTATTAATATTCCACGCATAAGATTAAAATCGCCAATTCCTTGAATTTCTTTTAAATGCGGATCAAGAATGATATAAATAGAAGTCGGCCGAAGTT
>JAUESI010000010.1:2729991-2744543 GCA_032275145.1 Synergus laeviventris
AAGAGATTTCAAGTGATCTTAAACAGTTTTTATGGAATTAAAAAAAAATTCAAAATAGTTTAAGTATTTTCAATTATTTAAAAATATTTGTATAAATATTCTAAGGGTTTTTGAAAAATATTTAAAAATTTCAAAGAATTTTCACGAAATTGCAGTTATTAAAATATGTGAAAGGATTTACAAACTCTTGTAATCTTTTGAAATTTCTTTACATATTTAATTGTTCAATAATTAGGATAAAAATATAGTCATACAATGTATAGTAGTGTAATAATAATTTTCATGAAAACCTGAGTTCCGAGAAATATGTCCTTATTTGTCAACAATACACAATATTAGTTAAATTTTATACAAATAAAAATAACCATTTTTTATCTTTTTAATAATTGTATGGAAAATTTCTGGAATTGCTTATTTGTACCGAAGGTTTGGTTTTGACGTGGAAAAGTCTTCAATGCCCTGCTTCATTATCAACAATATCTCAGTTTTATTACATAATTTTAAGATGGGAATATCAATGTAACATTATATTCTATAATCCTGGCTAAGGCTCGTCAGAACCCTATGTTAAATGGAGCTAAATGGGGCAATTTCTGCAGATGATTGAAAAGGATTCAAAGAACTGAAAGGTATTTCATTGGATCTCTGAGATTTCAAGGGCATTAAGAAGAATAAAAACTATCAAAGGGTACATTGTACATGTACATATTCAAAGTCATAAATACTATATTGTCCATCCCTTAAAAGAAATTTCTGATATTATCCAAAAGGAATTCTCAAGCAGATTTTGCATTTAATGAAGTAATGCTGCACAGACAGAGGGAGTTTTGATGCGATGTCTCATTTGTATAACCAACGTAGCAGGACGAGAGTTATGTGGCATTTCCGATGGTGTATTTTTCCACCGGAAAATATATAGTGATACATGTAGATTATATGATTGTATAGAAGCTTGTGTCGTGTTCCAGAAGTGTCAAAATCAAAGAAAAAAAATACGAATTGCACACTATATACCTTTTATAATAATATAGTGGTTTCTGCAATCAAGTTATGTGCCTTTCACTCTCTGATTGATATAGATCCAGAATAGAAAAATAAAACTAAATGAATACCAAGTCAAAGACTGAAGTTCAACGGACCTGAAATATAAAGGATATGCTGTAATGATTTCATCTTCTTTGAACTCTACATATGCTAAAGTAATAAGATTACGTAAGAAATAATTGCATATATTGAATCAGCTTCCAGAAAAAATTGTTTGCAGAAACCGGTAGCAACAGTTTCATCAATATTTAAAAGGATTTAGAAGTTAAATTAATCATATTTATCTGTTCTTTTTAATGATTTACAAAACAATTGCAAAAGTGGAGAGAAACTTAATTGAAGATTTTCTTCCAGCATTTATACCTCAATTAGATAAACGAACTTCTATGTGAAATTAAAAAATGTTGAGAAGGTTAACTGGAGTTCAACGGTGTATTACTGTATTATACATTAACCTTCCCGATTCTCGTCTTTTCTACAGGTCATCACCTCCACCTCTTTAACTCTCCATTAAGTATATATTTTTCCCTTTTACGAGGGCCATGCTTTATTAGCCACGCTACGGTGCATGTATTCTATGGTATATTAACTTGCACACAGTGTTCTCTTTATGCTCCTTTTCAATTTGCCACAAAATCTTGCAAAAAGCGTGGGGAGGTAAAAATGTTTGTGAATTCAATTTCATGATGAAATGCGAAAAATCGGACAAGCGTGCCTTATATGATTGTTTAACCTTTTTTGTAAAACAGGGGATGGAAAAGTAGACAATGACAATGACCGGTCTGGAATTCTTTTTTTTTTTCAAGTCGCAAAAAATTAAACAACATTCGCAGTTAACTCTTTAACCGAAGCATAAAGAAATTCATATTATATAATTTTAAATAGACACCTAAGAAAATTTTTTTTGAAAGAAAAAATTAAGACCCACCTGATTTTTCTGAACATCGAAATAAGTATTATTAGCTTGTTCGCTTTAATGAACTTCAGCCAACCGAAGAAATGTTTGTACAACCGAAATATATGCAAGAGTTTGGTTTCTATTATTATATTAAGTGAAAAACCTAGCATTTCCAATCTCTCTTGCATTTATTCATACCATAAATGTTAATCATCACAGTCATATTTTGATATCGCGTTTTAAAAATACATATATAGGGAATTGATCAAGGTTGAGAAAATTACCTTATTTATAACAAGGTTATAATGACACATGATTAGCATTTTACTAAACAGTTATCGTTTCATTTTTCTGAAATTGGTGTAATTATATATTTTCACGTTTCCTAATTACTCCCTAGTCGGACCGAGCCAAGTGAAACAAATTCACGATTACGTCTGTAATCAAAGTTACGACAACGCTATAGAGTTTTTACTATTTCCTGCTTCATCATAAAGTTAGTCAAATTGTTGCGGTTTCGAATAATCCGAGGTGACAAGATAACTACAAACTAGGAAGACGAAATGAAACGCTTTACTTTTACTGAAGTTAATACCTAAGTAAATCTAAATTGCACTTAAACATATTAAAAATACACATATAGTTATATTAATTGTAGCACGCTTCTGATCAGACTTTTTTCCTTCACTTTCCCGCAATACTTTCTCGCCGTGAAAATATCCAAGGTAGAAATATGTGCACGGCATTTTTTTTATAATTTACGAGTTTTCCAAATTAACCGAATGGCAAATAATAATTGAGTTAAGAGGAGAACGGTAGCAATATTGAAAGGAAAGTATATGATACTAATTTCTACTTGCTACAGTTGCATGATATATTTCTGTTCGCGATCTGTCGTTAACTATTCAATGAGGTCGGTAACAATTCATGAGTTGACAAAGAATCGATAACATTTTATGCAATAAAGAAATCTGAGCCCGTAAGAATAATTAAGGAAAAGGAGTCACGGAATCAATACTTTTAATGACTATTAGATAATGAATTTGAACAATGAGAACCAAACCGAAACTAATGCCCTTAGCTAATTTATTTAATAATTGTTCGTTTGAGAAAGTTTTTTGAGTAAATTGATTCTAACCGCTATTATAAATTGACCAAAAATTTTGCAGTAGAAAGATTGCCAATTAAATTATTTTGTCAACGATGAATAATGATGATTGTAATAATTATTTATGATACTCCTAATAATAATGTGCATGGTGGTTTGAGATCCTGTAAGATTACAATTCTCTTCACCCCAACGACACATATATGTTTTCCTCGCAATTATCGACTAGTTACGACTTGTTTAACAACTTTTGTGTACAAGAACCATACACACAGTAATTTAAAAAATAGTGAGGAATTGCACAATCGACAAACCGTATATGAGTCAGACGTTTAAGATCGTTAGGTGGCTATAAGCGTTTAAAGAGAGATCCTTGAAAAGTTACCGCCTTCTGACTTCTGGTCTGTGCTTGATTGTAATTATCCTGATGATGGGCACAGCGCATTAACTCATAATTACTCTCTTTTTAAGACAGGTTTTGACGATTTAATATCATTTAATAACACACAGAATATTTCTAACTTCAAATCAGCGTTAAAAATACGTTAAAACTCTAATTATAATTATCGATGATTTTTAATCAAAGGCCAATTTTTGTAATTTGTTACTGAGCATATAAAACATAAGCCTTGTAATATTCTCAAAAGATTAATCATTTACTTTTAACATAATGCTTGCTTTTAATTTTTTAGGATTAATTATCGCTTAATTGTATATTTCAAAATGTCTACAGAGACTACTCATATTCAATAGTTATAACTAGTCAAGGTCGAAACCCAGCTTATAAGGCACTTCTTTCTCTGAACCAAATGTGATACACTTGCGAAATGTAGGCGATAGCCAATCAGAGCATTTGGTGCATGAAAAATGCTAAGTGAGTGTTTTATGGGGGAGTTTAATTTTGCAGTAAAAGTCTACAGCTTCAATTGTGTACGACAGGGCCGCAATTAAACAATAAATCAAAAAATAGTTTTTCAACTTTAGATTCAAAGGTTAAAATGAACAGGAATTAATTTACAAAAGTCTTATAATGCAATCTTTTTGTTAGATTACCTACATCCAGAATGTCGTATCAAAAGGTTTTAATTTATATTGCTATAAATTTCAAAGAGATTCTCAAATGTACATGGGATTCATAATTGAGAATTATGAGTTATAATAAAATTTTCTTCTAATTTAAAAGTTTCGCTATAAGGACCCTGAGTTTTTTTCGCGATTTTTTTCATTTATAATTAAAATGACAATGACAAACTCATAAAAATCCCGTTTCATACTAATTTCCGTGCTTCGCTGTCCTTGTTTTTATCCTCTTGTAATCAAAATAAAAATTATGAAAAATAAGATTTACTACAAATTGAGTTTTGATTTTGCACAATTTATTTGTTTCGGTTAATGAAATCGGTATTGAAAAACTTGACCAAGAAATACCACCTAGAACCAGTTTTTTGTATATTTTTTTGGTGACACCTACTTACAATTTCCCTTTCATTCTAAAACCAAAATCTATATTGAGATCAGGTAACAACGCTGAATAAATCTGCATCAGAAGTTTTAGTTTGTGCGTAGGTTATTATTGCAGATCTTGAGAAGGAGACCGATTGTGAGATAACGTGACCGGATCTATTATAAAGTCGATTATTGCAATATACTTTCCTTTGTATATTTATAACTTAGACGGATTTTTATTTGGCTTAATAAATGACAAAGACACTTTATTATTTCCAAAAAACACGGAGAAAATAAAATAGCTGAATTTACCATTTAAAATAGTCAATATGCGCTCTGAAAGTATTTTTCCTGGAATTTAGTAAGTATTACTATTTAAATCGTAACTTTCGCAACGAAAATAGCAGGGTTTAAAATTTTCTTAGCACAAATTACAATTTTAAGTAGTAAAACTTGTTAAATTCCAGGAAAAATACTTTCAGAGCTCATGCATGATGACTATTTTAAATGGTAAATTCAGCCATTTTATTTTCTCCGTGAAGAACCCGATATTTTACATATATTGTTTCCATGTGACTTCCAAATCGTCGGTTTATGAATATACATTATACATTTAAAATTCAAATACCACTTTGTCGATCGCAATGTTCACAATATAATATTAATGTTTTTCTTGTTAGACGATTAGTTCATCGGATTTAGCCGAAGGCAATGGCTCTTCGGATTACTAATAAATAGAAATAAATCTTTGTACAAATAGAGATGACGTGAAGGCAGTGACGTTTCATTTCTCATTTCATTCAAATCTCATTTCATTGAAATTAATTTCATATAGTTGTTCGTGTGATGTGTTAATAGGAAGAGTTATAAATCAAGTCGAGGGTAAATTTTTAACAACAAAAACTTATTAGATTTAGAATAATTATAGATAAGAACATATGAATTCAAGAAATTTTCATTTTATGTAATAAAAGAAGGAAATAAGATCCGAATAAACATTCATTTCATAAAATATAAAAATTTTTATATTCACTATATTTCTTACGCATCACATTTTTATTAGCTGCTTTAAAATTGTTATCTTGTGAAATAGAACAAATTCTGTATGCATTTTTTTTAAATAAAATAATTTTTCGAGATTTTCTTGATCTCGTTAGAAAAATCTCGAGAGTCTTATTAGAGATAAAAAATATCGATCTCGTTATTTTCTTGTCAAATCTCGCTCGAATGCATCACTATTCCGGTTCATAATTTTTAGCTCAAAAGTTTGTCTATAACAAAAATAATTATTCCACTCGAAGGGGAAGCAAAGTCCTTGAAGCCATGCACTGTTGGCCATTTGGTTTATTACGTTTCGCCTTTGATAATTTTCCTTCTTATCAGCTGGGAGTTTTGTTAACTATAATAAGAGGATTTGAACTTCGATTTAGTGATCATATTGACAATAATCAATTGACAATAATAAATATTTTTCACTAAAACTAGGACATTTATCTTCGTTTGCTCAAAATTCAGATAAATGGTCTAACAATTAGCAAAAAATCTTTATTATATTGCGATCGTAATGTTTTGACGAAACTAAATAAAAAATAAAATAAAAAATAAAATGAGAGTAAAAGTTATTTGATTAAATTTCAATATGTATTTAATTTCATAAAGAAGCCACAACCATTGGTCAATTATAACAGTATGGTGTATTTCACAATTATCCATAGCGCCTAAAGGCTTTAATCGAGCGAAAGGACAACGGTAGTCAACGCTAATTGCGTAAATTATTAACTATTCGTTAGATTCTTTGGCATTTGGCGAGTCCGATGTCCTCAAAGGCATCAAGATAACTACCACTATATTCTCTTGTTGAACACGATATAATGTCAAGAGTTTGACAAAAAGGATCCTCCGTGACAAGTCTATTTCTTCCGCAAACTTTATAAAATTTACAGGGTGTCTCAATATTAAAACCTCATTTATTAAACAGTAAATAGATTTTTTTTTAATGGAGAAAAATAAATTCGGAAAGGGATTGAAAAAGCAGTGTGAAAAAGAGATTTTGGGAAAAGGGTTGATCTGAAGGAGGGTTGCGGATGGAAATTATAAAAGGAGGCTGGAATTGGAATTTAGAAAAGCTGTTTATAGAAAAAGGGTTTCAAAAATGTTTTGAAAAAACGGGTTAAAAACAAGAGTTTGAAAAAGTGAATCCTAATTTTAATATTTAATAAGGTTCTTAGGCGAATTCCACAAATATAGCGTCACCCTATACACGTGATGTATTTTTTTTTATTTCCTTTGGTGTCTACAATCTAAAGGTTAGTTGGCAAATGATGGCACCGGGTATAGTGACTTTTCCCATTGCCTTTCTCTTTCACACTGCAAGCGAGACTTTCCCCGTCTCGCTTCTCATTTTTGCAAGACAAAATGATCCGTTGCATTTTCAATCGATTGATTTGCGAAAACCATGACCACCTTTCCATAGGAGAAATGTGAGAAACAAATCCGCATGTAATGAACTTATATTTTCGATAATAAGTTTCTTAATGACTTAATTCGGAAGGTTTATAAATTCATCGTTGAAATTTGAATTTTTATGAACTACTTCCAAATACGATTATCTTAAATTGGGTCAAATTCGGATGCAACACATTGATACGAATTTCTGAATTATTTATCTACCAGCACTGAGGTTTGACGTAACAAAATAAAAACGAAAGCGAAAAGTTATGAACTTCAAACATGACCTATTATATTACATTAAATATAACAACTGACAGTCGAAATGATTCGGTTAAACCAATTTTGAAATCATTTTAATCTGTTGTAGTTGATAATCAGAGTGATCTGCAAAAGTTTGACCTCCTCGCAAAAAGTAGAATTTATTTTTTAATAATTAATAAATATAATTTCATGATAATAGATAAATAGTAATAACTGATTTCTCCATAATTTATACTTAATTTCGATAAGCGGTAATAGATATCTATAACATAGGATAATATCCGCACAATCATTTTGCAATTATAATCCTGATAATACATTTATCTAAATCTAATTGTTGACAGCGATTTCTAACGATATTACAGAGTCAATTTCAATTTTAATTCAACGAATAGTTATTCGAGCGGATATTTGCTTTCGCTTGACTCGACGCCTGGTTCAAGACACAAATCTCATTGTCCTCTAATGACGTGATTTATCTAGCTATATCACCTTATACAATCGACTTTCGTATATGGTACGTAGCAAAATGCATTCTCGCGATGGTATTTCTCCATTAAAAATCACTCTCGTTCCCCTTATGTCACTACGTGTCTTCCAACATGTTAACATCTGTCTTTTATGTCGTTTACGTATCAGAAGGTAGAGCCTTAGATCTGTATTTATACACATTGAACATACAAGGTCAATGTCCTTATGTCGTGCGAACTGATGACAGAGTCTATTAGATTGTCACAGTGTCACACTTGATGACGAATGTGGAGTAATCGAGAAACTCACTCTTAAAAAGCAAGAAAAAGAAGTTGAAAGCAAGGATTATATAAATTATTCATTCTGCAATATATTCTATATATTTTGTTTAGTTTTATTTGAAGGTCCATGCCTTCAAAAAGTGCAAATTGAATTGAACTGTTTAAAAATTGTTTTGAATTTTACAGTACGTGAAATTCTCAGTGCTGCTAAATCCTTGAAATATGCAAATTTTATGTCAAGCTAATAATATGGAGAAAACTGAATATATTAAGAATTGGATATTAAAAATCAGAATATTATCACATAACATCTATTATTTATTGCTATTCATTTTCCATACCTTGCATGAATATATGCCTAAAATGTATTGTAGATTAAGTCAAACCTCACCATATCTAAACTTGTTAGACATATTTTGATACCTTGTTATTTTTATATCACAAGCGAAAATTTGTTGAATTTTACAAATCTTTCTTTTGTAATAATAAACATCATTTGCTTTTATTTTAGAGAATAAAATCGAATTAAACTCCTCGAAATTATATAGGAGGAACCACCGTTGTTTTCACATGTAAGTTACTTGGATTGTTTATAAAAATTTATAATAATATGCTTCTCTAGGGATTGAAGAACTATCTCAAAACTTGGAAAAATATATATAACGGTATATATAAATATTATAAATATATCCAATGGTAAAATATACGTCGTCACAAACTCTGAAGAATGATGATCTTAAAAAAATTGTATTTTAACTTTTAATAACATTTTCTAATTGTTAACTGTTTTTTTTACAAAATTAATTTATATATATATATATATATTATATACATATATTCTTAATTTTAATTAAACATTTTGACTGATCTATCAATGTAATGACCAAAATGAACTCTTTATATACTTTTTATCATCTTGGATATTTCCCCCAAGGTATTAAAGTATTAAACATTAATATCCAAGATATTACAGGTTTTTCAATCTTTTCTTATATATATTACATCTAAATATCTAGATATGTCGTCCCATAGTTAAATAGCAGATCTATTACGATTTAATATCCAAGGCTACTGAATAATAAAATTAAATCAATATTACAGTTTCTAATTGTGTTGCAATAATATTCACTACTTTTCAGTTTTAACTTTGAAAGTGTTTTACTCTTACAAATATTACCTGTTTTATCCACATCATCATTCGTAATTGCGGATGCTCGCTAATTACCTAATATTTCTTTGCAATTAACGCTATAATTAGAGAATATACTGCAAGTTGAACGCAAAATAAACATAATTGTCTACCCATAGAATAACACTTGGGAACATTTAAATCTTTAGGATTTATATCCTTGACACACTAATCTCTAAATTTCTTTCGAGTGAGAACTTATCACTCTCCAATCGAATATAGTATACCTCAAAGCCCAATCAGAATCCGCGCAATTCCAGTTTCAATGTTTCACCAAATAATCTTCGTCAAAATATATATAAGTTTCAGAATTCTGGTCTAGATTGGTCGCAGTCATATATAGACAAAGTCAAAATGAAATACAAAAATAGGATCAATTAAAGTTTCGGGAAATTGCAATTTCGCCGAATTGAAATTCTCAGAGTTGTGGTTGTCGCTATATCGTGATCGCGGTCAAGATTATAAACGCCGTAACTGTGGCAGCGGAAAAAGGATGTCTAGGACGCGGGTCATGCCTTTTCTGCAGGCACAGCATGCGCGATTACACTTCACAGCTCGTTGCCCTTGATATACCTCTTACTTCATAAGAATGTATTTTCAAGAAGGAAGAAAACTATCTCCTGCACCATTGACCGCGAATAAAATCGCTTGTTTACGTAAGTATCATAGGTATTATTTTCTCTTTAGGCGTCAATGTCCGGTTTTCTCACCGTTGCGTCGTTTAATTGTAATTTATTCAGATTAGTCAAGCGATGTCAAATCTACCCAAGCGGATCTATTTTCTTCTCTTTTTATTGGCAAAGGAAATTATCAAAGTAATATCAGAAAGTCCAATCTTTCGTGAAAAAAATTGTCACGAAGGAATTAACTTCGGCGAAACCGATTTATTGGAACATTGACGTGAAACTTGAATTCCTTCCACCTCCTCATTCCTTTCCATCAAATAATCTTGTAGGCTAAAAACTTTCCTTGAGATATATTTGGAAGTTGCACGCCAACATCTTGTAGAAAGTAAGAGGTCGATCTTGAATATTATATTATATTCAATATTATTAATATAATATAATTACTAATTTAAAATTCCTCATCTCAAGTGCATATATATATGTTTGGAATGTTAAATGTTAATATAAATAGTACGCTTCCACAATTTTTAAATACAGTTTACATAATTCGATATTAGTGGTAGATATTAATAATGACTTATACTTTTGAAGTTTCACTTTTCATACCAATAGCATGCTATTTGAAACTTGGGCATTAATTACGGTTTCCATCTTTTCATGACATTTATTATTAAGAAACCGCCGGCGCCTGTGTGAAACCGCGATGTTTGGTTATTCGCAGTGAAAAGCGTTTCTCTGATGCGTTAAAAGAAAATGTGTCTTTATTACAGCGAAAATAATAATGAGAAGAGAGGCGGTATTATTACAATGCAAAATAGATGCAAGAAAATTTATTTTCGTTTATATTTGTGATAAATAGCCAGGAATTTCTTTGCACGACAGTGTGAAATCGAACTGTCGTGAATAAAAATCTCGACAGAGAAAGTGAGAACGATGAGATGCAGGCAGCATGCAAACTAGAAACATTTTGTATTATAAGCCAAGTTGCATTTTGCATGTCAGTCTCCAGTAAATTTGTCCTTCCAACTCCAAGCAATTTATGAAATTACTGTCAAATGTGCTTTATTATTCACGGACAAAAGAAAGGGGCTGAATTTACCATATTTGAAAAAGTCAAAATTGAGTAAGTTATTTAACTATTTAAAAATATGTAATTTGTGCTAAGAAAATTGTAAACAATTTGAAATAGTAAAACTTACTAAATTCCAGGAAAAATACTTTCAGAGCGCATATATTGACTATTTTTAAATGGTAAATTCATCTATTTTCTTTTCTCAGAGAGTAATGAATTTCATAAATAGTTACCACTCTTATAAAATTAATCAGTTGAATGATAATTATGATAATTACAGACTTCAAATATGTTCATACATATTACATAAAATATAAATATGAATATTATTATAAAGAAGTCATTCTCGAAATATAAAGACGTTCTTGACAATGTTTGCCATGAAATCACTCTTTCGCGATATCTGCAACACATGATGAAAGTCACCTTGTCACAGATACTCTCACTTGATAAAGAATTACTTGTCAGTGCCATATTTTCCTAAACATCATAAACGTTATTTGTCATTAGACGCGATTTATAATTAAAACTCTCGAGGTCAACAAGAAACCTTCAGCATATGATTCTAAACGTCAGGTGTAAAAATTGATCGTCGATACAAAATGAATTTCTTAATTATGCTAACCTATTCATTTATAACTATCTTGTCTTTATAATCCATCAAATAGATATTCCAATATTAACATAATACAATTTTCAATAATCAGAACTTAAATTCGACAAAAATTGCAAAAATGACAAAAGACCGTGATAAAGTCTCTTCAACTCGAGTATGACGTCTGGAATTCCAAAGATGACCTCACAAGTATCTGTTCTCAAGACAGTGAACTTGAGACCATAAAAAAGAGAAGTCATTTTTAAATTTAACTATAAGAGACCAAGAATGGGAAATGATTTGCATATTTTTTTTATGCAAGTCTTGTTTGCAAGAATTTTAAACAGTATAAGAATAAGTTACCATAACATCCTCTTCTTTAAAGTGTTAATTGCTTGCTACTCACAAATTCAAATTGCTCAGGTTTTTTCCTAAATTTTTACTTTTTCAAAAACATAATAACGGTCAAGCATGAACACAGACGTCTGTTCACTATTATTTTTTTGAAAAAGTAAAAATTGTGGGAAAGAGCCCGAGTAATCTGAATTTACTCATATAGTAAGCAACACGTTCCCTTGAAGAAGAGTATGTAAAGTCGTTATGTGCTACCAGTCTGAAGATGTCGGATGATTTCGGATCAACGTACTCCCAAGGACGTCGCTGCACGCACGGTTGAAGTACGTTAAGAGGTGCTCAAGAATGATTTTAGTGTAACTTATAGAGTTTACAGAAAAAGAACACATTCGAATGATGTACATGATTACATGACTACGTCTCTCGAGCAAACTCGATAGGCAAAGTTACAAAGTACCATGGTGTATGGTCGATGACCACGTGACGTATTATCAAAGGCTATTAGACTGACGATGATGGTGAATTATAAACCTGTCGTTCGGCTCCAACATGGCGAATACCGCTAATACGAGTTGTTGAGTGTATCATTAAATGACGATCTTTTCATTTTTATCTAAAATAATAACGTCCTGTACACGAGATGAGTGTTTTCAAACAAGTCATAGAGGAGTTTTATTCTTAAAATAGATGGATGATCCACTGTTTTATCCTGTTTGTTTCCAAATTCTAAGCAGGGTTGAATGATGGAATAGTCTCTATCTTGAAACATTTGCAATGTTAATTTTGAAACTATAGAAATTGATGATTCCTCCGTCGCGGATCTTATTAATGAAATTTTTTCACTAGTAACCTTAGCTCGAAAGTGAGTGACTAACAATACATCAGTAGTCCGAGATCAACTTGATACTGAAAATTCCTATAAATCAACCAAGATCGCATCTACCGATTCCTATGCTTTCGCAGAATTCACGACCAGTCTGGCTTAAAAAATTTAATGGAATATCCATTGTATTTTGAGAAATAAAAAAATTAGCGTTATTTGCTGACGTTGTGTGAAAATAATAAGTATTGATTGCTTAGAGCTAAATGGCTATAAATAAGGAAATCTTATGGGTAATGCGTTTCCAGTAAGCCATAAAGAATAATGCTAATATATATTTATTTATTATTAATATTGGTTTTGCTTGAAAGTCGACTTAATCGAAGGTCTTGAAAAGTTCACTGGGATTCAAAAGTGGAATCACGTAGGGCTAAATTCGTGACAAAATTTTGCATGGGAGAATATTCGCGAAAATATCAATACTTATATATAATAAAAATTTTAAAGATGGGATATATGTTGTGAAAGTAAATAATACTTTAGGTATCTTATTTTTTGCTTCATGCCTTTTATTTCTGAAAGAGGATAACCGAGGATCCATAAAATCATGAGTGAAATCATAAAATGAGCCAAGTGATTGCCTATTACCTTTCTCGCGGGGTAATTTGGTATATATTATACCTTTCCAGATCTCGCGCGCGTCTCGCGACCTTTAAGATTCACTTTCGACGTGGCTGGCACTCTCAATGTCGAGCTGCTAACATACCGATCGAGGACAAATCGTGTCACGAATTATAAAGCTACAATCCTATATATGTTAAGATACCATAATATACCTCATCTCCAGTGTTCTCACTATCGTTTTCTGACTGATTGATAAAGCGAGATGCTCTAGAGATGAGTCAGGAAACTAAAATTGCTAATTCTAATCACGATGCGTGAGTCTCCATTTTCACATCCTCCTATAAATCGAAGATATAATCTCATCGCAATGATGAGGGATCAGTAAAGGAATCTTCACGTTAGTACCTTTAATGATGATGACATAAATATTTTTTAGTAACTGCACTCTGAAAAGATTCAGGAAACTAGGAGTACATCAACATCTAACTCTGATGTTCAGTAATCGTTTCTCTTTTATCATTCGTTATGTAGCATTAAAATTGCACTTTGCAGTGATACGATTTAGTGATTGACGATTTTGAACCAAGTATTAAAGAAAATGTGGCTAATATCTCATGAATTGTTTGAATTCTGTGAAAAAGTGAAAGAGGTTATGTAATTTTAATAGCTTCGAGTCTCTTAATGAGTGGATTATCAGCTTCCGTTTTAGATTGCTTCAAGACAAAAGCTTCACGCCTTTCTCGGTCTATTAATAGTCTTTTAACGTGGACAACCGATCAATCCGTATAATTTCGTTGGGTGACAAGAAAATTATCATTATCGAAGATTTAGCAACGCCGCGGAATACGCGGGCGTAGAAAATTATTGTGCAATTTAACGGCGATCCTCCTTCGTTGCACCAACTTTATAAATATAACTATATTTGCTGAAGTAAATGTATATATAAATTCGCAGAGACTGACGACAGATAAATCGCGAAATATTCGAGAGACGAATAGTAATTACGCTGATTAAATTGCGTATAATCGTATATAGATGGTAGTCAACTTCTTTTTTTTTAACATTATGAAATTCTTTCGCTCGAATGCGCTCCTGCGTGATTGGAATAATGAGAAAATATAAATGTGTTTCCAAGATGATTATTGCCACTTCGATAAAGACGAGTGCGGAATATAAATAGATTTCTAAACCAGATTTTTAGACAAATGAATGTAAAGCAGCATATTTGAAATTGGATTATACAATTTTTAAGACTCTGAATGCAAATCAGCTTATCATTGAATGTTATAATAATAATAATAATAATAATAAT
>JAUESI010000010.1:2744643-2761305 GCA_032275145.1 Synergus laeviventris
ATAATAATAATAATAATAATAATAATTAATAGCATTCAATTTGTAAGTTACAGTTTTGTTAATAAATCCGTCATTCTTTTTTTACATTCTCATCAGAGAATTAATATATTAGATATGTGTAAAATTTACCACCCCCCTTTTTTTTGTCAAATGTCCATCCCCCGAACCCAAAAACCATGTTTTTACGAATGTGCCTGTCTGTAGATTTTTAGTTTGTTACCACGACACCTCTCGAAAGAATTGATAGATTGCATTTGGCGTCAAGTTCGTTAGCCAGACATTTTTAATAAAAATTCAAAAAGTTGGAGTATTTAAAAAATTGTTTAGAAAATTTTTTTTTTATTTACAAATTCTGTGAATGGATGTTCATAGTAAACATGGCGAAATTATAAGTGAAATACAGATTACACTTATATGATATAGGATATAGGTAATAATTAGGTATATCTGACAACTTACAAAAACATACATGTCTATAACTATAGCAATGCTAGATTTGATTATAAATATCTTTTAAAGATGAAAATTTTAATTACCTAACGAATAAACCCGAATTTTTTAATTAATTTTTTGATGAAGGTAATAATTGGTAATAATTTAAAATATAATGCACTAGTAATAATAAATTGTATGTCAATAAAACAGAAAATAACTCTTTTATTATTTCTAAAAAAAGAAGTAAATAGTTTTATTATTATTGAAATAATACAGAAATAATTGTTGTGGGTATAAAATAACATTAGAAGATTCTTAAAATCTTATAGGGCGTTTGAATTTTCGCGCGCTGCTGGCTGCTACTAGCGCCACCAAGCGACTGAGTATTTTAATGTGATTTCAGTTCCATCGGTAACGTCACACTATAATACGTCAAATACTCTACAGAAGTGCAGAAGATCTGCGAAAAATGATGCGCAGCTGATGTTACCAGAGATGATGTTACTTACCAAATTTAAAAAACCCGGTTTTTGCTCGCAATTTTTTACCTTTTAAAAACAAATAATAGTGCACAGAAGTTAACGTGGCTGTCTGCACACTATCGTTTTTTTTGAAAAAATAGAAATTGTCAGAAAAGATCGGAGTTATTTAAATTTGCTCCTATGGTAATTTACCGTATAGCCTTAAAAACGCCTTTCCTGTTCGTCATCCGTCATCGATGACAAAATCCGGATTTCTCACCTTCCCAGCGTCCACGGCGGCACGGCCCACGCAGCTTGCTTGACTTAGATTAGCGTCACTAGGAGTTTTTATAACGGGAGCAATATTGGAAAAGGAAGAGGACGGTTGTGACAGTTAATTTATTACATTTTGTAATCGTATTTGGGTGTTTCAGGTTTTATAAAATCTCGTTCATCGGTTGATCTGACAATTTTCTCCGAGAGTGGAGCCTAGGAAATCTTTTGAGAAAGACAATTGAACTTTTCAGATTCGAGTTTAATCGCGATTTTTTTATTATTATCACTTTTTTTGTTCGTTGAAAATCATGCCTGCGCCTAATTCAATCAGCGTTGCTGTTATTTGTTCAAGTAACATGAACAGAAGCATGGAAGCACATGCTTTTTTAAGGTAATTAAGCAAATCCGATACTGTGTTATTATAGAGATTATCTGTTGGTAAACTATTTGGTTTTACATTTTAAAATTATATCGTTTATTTTCTAACATTTCTTGTTTGTCTAGTAAAAAGGGATTCAACGTTCAGTCCTTTGGAACAGGAGATAAGGTCAAACTACCAGGAAATGCTCCGGATCGTCCAAATGTTTACGAGTTTGGAACATCTTACGAAGAAATTTACAATGACTTACTAACGAAAGACAAACAATAGTATCCTATTTCACTTAGAACTAACAAATTTTTATTCCCATTCATCCTTCTATATGCGAGACTATAAAAATAACAATTTTTTAAAGCCCATTTATATATATATAAATTCGGCTCCGAAAGAATAAGTAACTAACGTGATTGCATGCGCTGCTCCGAAATGGTTTTAACGAATTGTTATTCTCAGCCTCATACACAGCTTTTCCAATATTAATATTTGACCAATTTTCAGACACAATCTTCAAAGCTTCTCTGAAGCTTGGACTTTTCATTGTTTTATTTCAAAGAAATATCTTTGAAAAGTTCTAAATTATTTATTTATTTTTTACTCTTTTTTTTATAGAGTATTTAAATAAATCTCTTCATATATATACAACTATAATTTGTTTCATTTAAATAGGTATATAAAGGGGCAAGTATTATTTTAGAATGGTTAACAGAAGAAGAGTTCATTTTCAGATATCCAGTTGGGTGAGCCAAGTTGTAAACAGTGAAGTCAGTTCAGGCCTAAAGTTCAAATAAATACTCAACCATTTTTAAAGTAAAAAATCTAGTTTAGAAATTTTAAGGGCTGTTTTAAGACATTTTTAAATATGAATTTTAATAAACAACGCATTCGATTTAAAGTATTGTTCGATATGTCTATTAATACAAAAACAGTTTTGAATCGTTTTCAACGTCATTTTTCAGCTTCTACGTGAAGACTTTACTTTTCTTACTTAAAAAATATTTTTTATGATTTATGGAAATACGAAGACCCAGCACCGCGATGTAAATTTGGATTAATCTAAAAAAATTCAACAATTTTTTTTTCATCGAAGGAAAGAAAATAAGACATGAAAAAGTATTTTGAATATTCATCACACCTCAATTACCAGTCAATATTTGTTAATAACTGTCACTGTTTATAGATATAAATATAAATTCATGTTTTTAATCTTCTTGATTTTTTTTTATAAATATGGCGGCTGCAGTCATGAATTTAATACCACTAATAAATATTGTTATGCAAGTTTTTATTAGGAATAGAATTCGGTTAATATCATTTGCTTGGACATTTTGCTTAAAGGTTTTAAAAAATTTTTTAAATTTAACATTCAAATTTAATTCGAATAATATGTGAAAAATTATACGATAAAAATAAGGGGAACTCGGAGAAATTGGCTTGGCTTCACATCTGATCATAATCGTATACCAGATATTTTTTTAAATCCATGAAAACCTAATTTGGGGAAAAATAGTCTTAACAAACAGAAAGGTGGAAATAAATTACCTAAGGGCTGATCAATTTAGAAATGTCAAGCTTTCTCCTTTTTTTTGTATTTTGTTTCTTGTTTACTTAAAAATGCTTGAAACAGCTGAAAAATTTTAATAGTTAAATCAATTCTTTTTACATCTAAAAAAGTAATTAAATATAATTGTTTCTATTATCAAAAGAATAATTAGGGGAGACTTTGAATGCCATCCTGTACAATAATAATTTACAATCAAAATTTAGCCTCTGAAGAAAGGTCGCCTTATTTTGTTTTTTAATGCTATTCATAGAATTGCTAGATCAGATTTTAAAATCTATTTGCAATTGGCAAAAATTTCAACTCGTATCAACTTCGTTTCTTGCCGCATTTTTTTCACATACCAAAATAATTTTTCAAAAAATTTTTCTACGTGAAAAGATAGTATAATTATAAATAAAAAAAATCTTTACATTTCTTACTCAAAACATTTTAAATTTAAGTTTGAGCTGTTAATAAAAAGTTATAATGCATATTCGATAACTCAAAAGACTAATATGTAATGAAAAAATTACTCAAATTATTATAATAGTTTTATAGTCATGATCGTGGAGTTTCAAAGCATTAATCAAATTTACTAGGAAATAACCTGCTAATTTTTTCTCAGAATTTTTGTTTCAGCTCTGTTATGAATCATTCGTACAAAAGTCAGTAGATATTAAGTCAAAATTCATAAGCAAATGCAAATCCTTAACAAATAAATCAGTTATACGCAAAACGGCCTCCTCCATATGCTAGACAGAAATCGACGGATCAAATCAAGACCCGAAAGGTTTCAAGCTTCCAAGGATAAATTCGATATTCTAATCACCTGTGAAGAAAGAGTTTACGATCAAGTAATCGAATGCATGGAATCGAGAACACATGAGGAGAATCAGCCTGTTCATTTGATCAATATTGACATCCAGGATAATCACGAGGAAGCCACCGTGGGATCTTTTCTTATCTGTGAACTTGTTACTGTGGTACTGTATCGTAAATTTCCTATCACAAAAAATAACAAACATAAAAATGTATCGGTGTTGAAATAGATATACCACGATGATTTTTATGCTGAAGTCTTCGTTTCAACACCTTTAAGTAAATTTATTTTCAGGGATCGCAACTTTTGCATAGCCGTGCACACTGTATTTAAATTTTGTATTTAGTAGCTGTTAGTAGTATTTAAATAACAAAACTGGAGCTCAATTTTTTCCAAGGGAGAATATAAGTTGCGGATCCTGTTTATTTTACTGGTGTTATTAAAATTTAATCTTGATTTAATGAACCATAAACCCTGTTTTAGCTTGCAAGCAGTGACGACTTGGATAACGACATAGATGAGCTTCTTCACGAATTCGAATCTAAGTTTGCACGAACGATACTGCACACCGTATTGTTTTATTAAAGATTTGAAAACCGAAATCATAATTTAATTATAGAACAAACCTTACTCGGTAATAATAAGGGACTTCACTTACAACTCCATATTGTAAACTCGTCCTGTGCTTCCTATTTAATTGATCCTAATTTGCTATTGTTATTCAAATTTATATTCAAATTTCAGTAAAAAAAGAAATTATGCTGCTATTATTTTAACAACCAAGTAATAATTTTTATACAAGCAATATCAATTTTTAAGGATAATATGTTTTATAAGAGATTAGCTCGATAAACGACTGAGAGTTTATAAGTTTACACATTATACACTCAAGAATAAGTTCATCGGTATCGGTCCGATTTTGCATCACTTTTATGGTTGTCTTTACAACTTTAATAATTATGACAAGCAGTTTTAATATATGAAACGTTTTAATAATTACAATATGTACACATATTGTATATACATATATATTTTACTTTTATTGTTGAGGAATAGTGAAGATAAAAAGTTTTGAAAATTGGTGTAATGGAATCCTTTCTAAAAAGAATTTTCTCATGATGCGTAGATTTATGGAGAAATGTACATTTCTCAAATAAAAAATAGACAGAATTTCAACAGTAATTCACTTGAGAAAAATAATGATTCAAATTTATTTAACAAAATTAGTTAAACTTGCGATCTATTAATAGTCAAATAAAAACCATGAGTATCAACTTAATGTTGATCAAGATGAGCGTACAATCTTCTCGACTTCTCCCGTTTCTTCTTGTTAGAATGTTTATTAATTTTCTTCCAAGGTTTATCCAGGTTCTGGACGGATCCAACGTCGCTGGAACATAGATTATTTTCATAATTGTTGGAGCAACGCCGTTCTTTAGAGAAAGATGTGTATATAGATTAAGAAAATGGAACAAAAGTACTTGTTACGATCTACAAATCATGTATGTGCGCAGAATGTTAACATGGTAAACAATTTGTAAAGATGGGAGGTAAAATATACATTACTTCATAATAAAAGGGTATACATTTTAAAGATAGTCACCTTATTGAAGCATTATCCGGTATTGAGTTTGTAGATACTATTTTCTGGACTCCTCGCGTATGAATTCCAGTTGCTCTGTTTTGAAAAAAAACCTTGTCTATATCTTCAGTCGTGGTTTTAAGTCCCCTTGTGGCTCGTACTGTTGCTTGCGGTAATTGTTTATTGAGTGGAAACTGTTTTTTTCTTGGAGGAAATTCATGAAATTCTTCCTGGGGTATGTTTGGTGGGGCTACACAATATAATAGTTTTCCGTTTACGTAGTCTTTGAGAACGTAACGCGCAGAACGTGGGTTGTCAGGCTGTCCGTTATTCGTCATAAAACCACGGTTGTCTGAAAATAGTAAGATTAGAATATTAAATCTCGATACTTTCCTATTGATAATACCCTAGAAATCTCTTAACATCCCATGAAATCGACATACAATCTTGACTTGAATTGTATTAGAATTTTTAATTAATTAAAAACTATTAAAGATAACTTACATCCATAAGAGTTTAAAATTTCTTCAGCAGTTGGTGGACGATCAGGATCTTCTCCCTCAATCGGCAAAGGAATCATGATACCATACGCGTCCTCAATAATGTGCCTAGGAATTAAGGTTGCTAGTAGAGTAACGGGTGGAACCTGATCCCTCATCTGGTCGATTGGTAAAATTCCATTTAAAATCATTTCAGCTTTTGTGCATACGAAACTGGGCATCACGAGTCCAGGACAATCACAGAGAAGCAAATCTTTATCCAAGAAAAGAGTCTGGAAGTGCTTTGTTTTACCTGGAGTCGCCGATACGGATACTTTTTTACTCATTAAAAGCGCATTTATGGTAGAACTTTTTCCAACGTTTGGATATCCAACTAATCCAATGGTCGTAACTCCTTGTAAGTGGGTCTTTCCTTTGTAAATCGTTTTGAAGAGGGAAATCAGTTCATCTCGGCTTAACAATTTTGATGAGTTTGTGAAATTTTCATTAATTTCCGGATTTTCTCCCTCTAAAGATTTTAAGTCCGGCAATAATTTAGGACTTTCGTTGAATTCTGACGATGATTCTGCACTTTCGTAAACAGATTCGACTGCAAAATCTGATGTGTATTCATCCTCGCTATCATTTTCGTCCTCGCTTTCATTTTCGTCTTCACTTTCATTACCGTTTTCGCTGTCATTTTCACTTTTGCTGTCGTTATCATCTTCGCTCTCGCTATGACTTTTCTGTTCTTCCTCGTCTTCCTCTGATTCTTCTTTAATCGATTCTTTCTCTGCTGCTAATGTGGCAGAAAAGAAAGCAACACGAATGCCATTATCTGTAAAATAATCAGCCCAAATTTGCCTTTGTTTATCCGTAAGGAAATCAGCTTTGTTGATTAAAATCATATTAATATTATCTGGATTGACTTCTTTAACGTACTTCTCTAAGTCATCGCACCGAAAAATAAGAGGATTACGAGCATCGACGATTTGCACAATGACTTCACTTCTTTCTATCACACGCCAAAGTTGTCTCCAGAATTCTAGATTTTTTTCGTAGGGCGTGAGCATTAAATCTTCCATTTCTTGAAGCTGAACCAAACCTCGTCTCCATTCGAGGAATTCTTCTTTCTCTTTTTCCTGCAATTCTTGAGCTGTGGTCGATTCGCTCCATTTTGGCCTTCTAGGTATCTTAAGCAGGGTTCTGTTCTTCTCGTGAGATTCTAAAACCTTTTCTCTTTCTTCCTTGGAGAGGAGACCGATTCCGCTCTTTGGATTCACGAACTTCAGGTTAAGCTTCTCGGCTTGAAATTCCGTACCAGCAAGTTCAGCAGTTGAAAGAAACTCTTGAAAAGAACTTTCTTCGGTGACTGATTGCAGATTTAGACGACCCCAATCGTATCCGTCATTGATGTCTGCAGTATGTAACTGTTGAAATTAAACACAAAGTTAATTAAAATCTTAAGATTTATTTAAATAAAAGAATTACTTTTTGGAGTCTTCTATCAATTTACTTCCTTAGTTACCTGCAGGCAACAATGCCTATGCCCTAGAACATTGTTTAGAAAAATTGAATTGTTGTTTTTACATATTGTACCTACATAACTTTTCGGGATTTTTTATAGTAAAATAATTTAAATTAAAAAAGTAACTTATTTTGTTTACTTAAATAAGACACAAGTTCTACAAAGATTATATCATAGGAAACAAATCGTGTGTTAGGAATATAACCAAAAATTTACATACCATTGAATCGGCGTCATCACCTCTCTTGCTTCTGGTTTTTCTAGGTCCGAAACGATCTTTTATTAAAGTTCGTCCGAGATACATTCCTTTATTCTTCTTGCCCATTTTTTTTAATTATATAAAGAAATGCGACAGATCTTGGATTTAAATTTACATTTATAACCTCAAATTTACGTTCCTGATTGTAATCCTGATCCTTATAAAGGCTAAGCTTAATATCTTTGGCACAACACAATCTTGAACTGAAGCCAACTGAAGCTGAAGTCTGAACCTATAACCTCAACCCGAAGATGGTTCTGTCCTTTCCTATCATATTGTATTATCTCTCTTGCGGTCACGTGGCAAGAGAGATGGAGCAATACGATAGAAAAGGATAGAACCATCTTCAGGCCCAGTTCACGGTTGTCTCAAGACTCAACATAACCTTAAAAACTATTATGTGCCGCATGCGCGTAAATCGTGATATATATATATATATATATCATATATAATCCACGTGCTGATGGTGACATAATGGCGCGGTGATATTTTTCTTCGCTTCTGTGTTTAAAAAACATACTTTAAACTAATTAAAGAAAATAAAATAGAAGGAATAACATTAGCATGTGATCGAAGTCAAAACACATTCAATATTATATCCAAAAGAAAGATTTATTTCAACTGCTTTTAATACTTAGATACTGATGTCTTAATCTTCCTGTACTAACAGTTACCAGACTGTTTTTAATAAAAAATTAAACTTCAATAAAAAGAATAATTACTTATAAAACTGCAATTGTGAGTTTAGCTTAAAACAATGAATGATGTAATCATTAAAATGAGTATAAACAGAGAAATTAATCACTATCCTTGGAATCATCATCACTTGATGGTGGAGTGCTTTCTACCGGTTCATCGTCACTTGCTTCTTCTTCTTCTTCTTCTTCTGATTCATCCTTCTTAGGTTTCTTTTCCGCCTTAAAAAAAGTATGAATTAGTACTTTATTGGATGTTATCTGTTCCAGTAAATTTCCGGCGATATATAATATATAACGTGTAAAGATATTTTATAAATATAAATACAAGTACCTTCTTAGTAGGTTTCTTTTCTTCTTCTTCACTACCGTCCGAATGCTTCCTCTTTTCGGATTTATTAGACTTCGACTGGAAGAGAAGAAATAATTTATTAACCAAATAAAAAAAAATACAGTAAATAAATGGATTCAATATTTTCTGAGTTCAAATACCTTCTTTTTATTATCTTCATCACTACTACTGTCGTCATCGCTAATGTATTCCTTGCTCTTAAATGAACTAAGTACAGCCTTGGTGGACGATTCTTTTTTTATTTCTTTCTTCTTTTTATCTTCTTTAACTTTCTTATCACCTTTCCCTTTCTTATCCTTGGAGTCTACTTCGGGAGGCACGTAATCTTTCATCTTTTCAGAATATTCCTTTTTAGCCTTATTTGCTTTCTCCTCCCATTCCTGTAACAATGAAATATTTTTATTAAAGGAAACAAAAACACATCAATGAAACAAAGGAAAGATGCACAAAAAATTAGACTTAAAATAAAACTCTACCGATTTATCTTTCAAATCCTTCCACATCTCACCACCCTTCTTTGCGATTTCAGTGACACTTATTCCTGGGTTGTCGGCCTTAATTTTTTCTCTAGAACTGTTCAACCACATCATGAAAGCAGTAGCGGGCCTCTTTGGCTTATTACTATCCTTCTCCTTCTTGTTCTTACGAGGCTTTCTTGGTTTCTCAGACTAAAAAAAAATAATATTACTTTCCCTTGAAGATCAATTAGAAAGGAGAAAATTAAAAAGAACGTACTACTGTTTTCGCAGATTTAGGCTTCTTCTCTTTCTCTTTCTTTTTCTTCTTTTCCTTAGTGTCACTATCAGCAGATGCATCGGAGCTTTCATCACTGTCACTTGAGACAGCATTACTGTCGTATTCTGCAGCATCACTTTCAACCTGGGTGGGGTTATAATCTTCATCAGTCGATTCATCTTCAGAGTCTTGGTTATCTCCATCTCTTTCCTGAGCTTCGGCCTTGACTCTGGCCAAGTATGCATCCGGTTCAGCTTCTTGGTCGCTGTCTCCAAAGTCGTTGTCGTAGTTGACTTTGTCCTAAAAAAAAAACATAGTATTAAAATAAAAAATAAGTAAAGGTAGAAACTTAGAAAGCAGCTATTGAAACATATTATCCAGGAATACGAACTCCTTTTCCTCTATTCTTCACTCTGAGCTTCTTGGCTTGGATGAAATCAAAGAGCTTTCCATACTCTCCCTTTTCAATACTGCTGAAGGTATGCGTAATTCCACTGGTTAGTTCTATCTCAAAATCGAAAGATCTAGTAGAACCACCACCACGAGCAAAGTTCACAGAAGCTATCTCTTCAAATCGGATATGTATTGGCGGTTTATGCACATACATAAATCCTCTTTCTAGTGGATACAAGTAACCAGCCGCAGCTTTGAACGAACAGCCGACAGCTGGAGTGCCAGAGTGACTGTAAAGAAAAAATAATAATTTTATTTTTATTAATGGAATTTAAATCTTGGATAATTTCACTTTTAATAGGAATATTTACCCAATGAAATTTCCAGGGCCGGTGAGTTTTCTGTTGATTATGACCTTCATCACTTTACCAAGGATTTCATAGGTTGGACCCGACAGTTCCTTCGTCAGTTTGTTCTCGTATTTTTCTTTTAGTTCCTCTCTAAAAAAAATGCCGCACTAGTTATGGAAATTCATTAATAATTTAATTAAACATAAAAAAATGCAATTGATTCCTTACTCTGAAAATGGTAAATCGATCGACGTTTCTTCGTCTTGATTGAATAACAAAACTAGGTAGTGATAACGCGTTTGTCCTTGTTTGATTGGAGGATCCAAACTCACCTGAAATAATTTCGATTTTAAATACAGTTTCAAATTTAAATCAAGTTTAGGAAATTAAAGGTGATTTTTAAAAGTAAAGAAAGCTTACAACAAAGAACATCTGTCTATTGTCCTTGTGCGGAAGAAGGAACAATCGAAGAACAGTCGACATCGGTATTTTGTAATCAAACGTTTTACCATGGAGTTGGAAGAACGACTGAAAAATTTTGATGTCGTAGCGCCCTCTAGAAAAGGATGATTATTTCAATGTAATGATTTCTAAATTAGAGGAAATGTTTCAAATTCAAATTTAGAATGTAGTTAATTCATTTTTTTACCTAGGAGTAAGACACTGAATTTCTCTGAATATAGCTATAGCGTCTCCACTGACACTAATTACAGAAGCCTTGTCCATAACTCGTTGGTGGAATGATTCTACCGGATCTTGTTCAGCACTATCACTAGTCGGGATGTGAAATCTCATTTCCATTAGATTAACTGGGGCGTCATCATTCTATAATTATAGTAGATTATCGAACTGTTCATTAATTATAAGTCTAATTAATAACTGATGAAATGAATTTTGAACCAAGCGCACCTGATGGAACTCCAGAGTTACTTCGTTCTTTCCGGTAGTGCATTGAGAAACGTTGGATAAAGGAATTTCAAAGGCAGTGTGTTGATCAACATCAAAACTTACAACAGATCCTTCAAATCTAGCTGTTCCCCAATTCCATCCCTTTAAACTAAGTTGTTTCTCAAGCATGTCTTTATTATAGTTGTTCTTAAAGAATTTCGCAATTTTTTCTTGGTCCTGAAATATCTCAGAGGTCAATATTTAATTCTTAATTCTAAAGATATTCAATAATTGATAAGAAAAATAATCGAAACTTACCCCTTCTTTAAAGCCTCGAAATCTGTGTAATGTTCCGTTTCTTAAAAAAATTCGAAGTCCCCAAGTGTTCACGAACTTTAGGTAACTGACCATTTCCATATCGCCGGAAGGAATTTGCTCCACTTTACCGGTCTTTAGATTTTTAAATATTAGGTGCTGATCAGTTAACTTTAACTTTCCAGGAGTCTATTGGAAATAATGAATATTTATTAAAACATAACAATAAAAAAGGTTTTACTAATATTTTGGCGGCAATTTTTTAATAGCTACTTGTCATCATTTTTCTCCCATTTGTGGTGCCTGCAAACCAATTTCTAAATCTAGAGTAGATTTTAAATTTATTGTATAAACCTTTGTCAATCAACAGACGTATTTGAATTTATTTCATGTCGAAATTTATGAAATTTCTAAAGGTGATTTAGGTTATGTTTGCTATAAACACGCAGCTATCACGTGCAATTTTAGTTATAAATTTAATGTAATTAATTAGTAAAACATTAAAATACTACGAACCATAGCTCCGTTAAGCTCCGAAGTAATATCGGAATATTCCAGGAAGTCCATTTTTCACTCTTGAAGCGTCCTTTTTGGCGTGTTCTAGACTTCGACACTGTTTAGAAAATTGTTATTTTCAAATGACACCAAATCAAGCGTGATTCAAGCCATTCAAGAGATTCACAAAGAACAATTTTTAGGTTTAGTTCATTCATACAGGATGCCATCCCATGTTGGATGTCAGCCAGTTGATTGGTTCTTTTTTCTATAAGTTAAAATATCACTAGATAAATCGACCAATCAAGTTCTGCATAAGTTCGATATATCGCTTGCTTGAGCACTTTATGAGTGTGCAAATGCATTGCATATAGGCATATTCTGCTGACACCAAACTGACACATATATGCAATGCAATGCCAGCAATGCAATGCCATGCCAGTGCAATGCTATAATATTTATACTCATTGGTATATGGTGGTAGCTGCTGGTACCAACTACCAGAACCAGTCACCAGAGTCAGAGATGAGCTGGTACTTGGTACTCTTGGTAGCATAGTGTTCCTTAATCCTTGCAGTTCTTTGGTGTCACTTTGGTGGCCTTAAATTGTGACGCTTACTAAAAGCTTACGTTTTCACTATTTTACAACAATTATACCGTTATTACATTGTGTTGAATAACAGTGAATTAAGGAGAGCTGTTTTTAACTACACTATTACGTGTCTGTGAATAAAGATTAGTATTTGAAAAATGTCGTTCGTTTCACCGATGCCGACACGAGAATTCTTGTGGGATGTGTTCCAAAGGTGTGTCGCTCTAACCCTGATTATAATTCAATCCTATATTATCTTTAATATCTAAGGCACACGCGTCGTTACACATCTTCTTTTTGATGATGAATCATCTACGCGGATGTAGACATAGTATCACATGATTTCAAAATTGTGTAGAATGTCAAATGAACTTGAAAAGTAAATTGTCATAAATGACAAGTTCCGCTTATAGCGTTTTTCATCCATTATATATTATATATGAGCCGTTCACTTTAACCTTTTAAAGCATTTGAAAAATATATGTAATTATGTATTCAGAAATCTAATTCTAAAATCCCACTTTTCCGTCAATGTTTTTAATCTTTAATTTTCTGGGTTATTACTCTCGTCATAGAATAAGATGAATAATAAAGTACAAACATTACAAAGTTCGTTTATCTTGAAGAGGTTATATATCCACGAAGTGTTATCTATCTAAAAAGAATTAAAAATAAATGGAGATATATTTGGAAAAAGATTTATTTCCAATCACAACATATATCCATACAATATAAAAAAACTACCTTTTTATGTATTACAAAAATTAGTTATTGATTGATATTTTAAAATTAATTCTTGTATTACAATAATTCACAGTTTCTTTTTATCAATTATCTATGCAAAATTTCTTAAATTCTATAACTAATTTTAAAAAATCCTCGGTTTTTAACATCTTTTTAAAGATTTTTAGAAAGGTATAATTTTAATTATTGATTTTTGAGAAATTAACCTGCGTAACAATATGACTCAGTGGGAAATCCTACGAATTGACGTAAATTTCTATTAAGGATTAAGAAAAGAAATCCCATGTGATAATTCAAAATTTCAATATTCATATAATACAAATAGTGTATGATGTAGGATATTTTTAGAAGATTTCGAAATTTGGATCTTATTAGGCTTGCGACTAAAATCTTTTTTTCCAATCCCATTTGGTTTTCTAAATTTATTTATTTTTATATTTTATGACCGAATTAAACTTAAATTTATTATATAATTACAGAGTCGATAAAGATCATTCTGGGGCGATCACTGTTGATGAACTTCAACAAGCACTTTCCAATGGAACATGGACTCCTTTCAATCCAGAAACAGTTCGTTTAATGATAGGTAAAGGATAATTTATGGTTAAAAATAAAAGAAAACTTAATCGCATGCTTTATTGTAGCTTTTGAAATTATTGCTAGATTCAATTAACACTTTGAGCCCTATTTTTTAATCAAAATACTCTCAACATTATTTATTTTTTGAGTAATTAATTTTGAAATTTCTCAAAAAAAAACAGTGCTTTTTTAAATATTGGCTAATGCGCTTAAATGCAAGTTCCGTCATGTTTTTTGAGATTAAGTTTTCTTGGGTGTTCCTAGGAAGCTTACCGAGTGATTAAACTGTACCAAGTTAGTTTTTGAAATCATGTAATTAACTTTTTTAACTCCCTAGAGAAATTGAAATATCTTTATGAGAAATGAAATTTCTTTTATAATTTACGATCGTCTTGAAATATAAAATAGCTAGATATTTAAAAACGCGAGGCTCAAAGTGTCATATACAGCCATTGATGGGTAAAGTTTTAATTTGTCATCTGTATTCAACTGCAAATCAGTTTTTATTTGCACCTTTCACATTTTTGTTTTTTCGTTTTCTTTACTCTATTGAGCTACGAAAAATGTCATTTACAATTTATCCTATACTTATTATTTAATTAATAATTAGAGATGTACATTTTTTCATTATTAATTTTTGCAATTTTCTCTATTTGTATTTCTTATATTTTAATTATTATAACATTTACATTTTATTTTATATTTGAGGCAGCTTTTTATTTGCCTATGATTAACAAAATATGAGTCAAATATAGTTAAAACTGGATGGTGAGTATCGGTTATTAATCGAAATATAATTAGTAATTAAATATTTAATTAAAAAATTTATAGTAACGAAAGTAATAATTACAATCCATCATTTCCTAAAGCACATTAGCTAGAATTCCTTCAATCAAAGTAACAAGGGGTTAAAATGGTTTTGCTCGTGCTTGGTCCTGTTTACGCAGGTATGTTTCAGCATGAAAAAATTACTGATGACAAACCAACTGATGCTGATGCTGATTCTTCAGGTATGTTTGATAAAAGACAGTCTGGTACTGTCAACTTTGAAGAGTTTGGAGCACTTTGGAAATACGTCACCGACTGGCAAAATTGCTTCCGATCTTTCGACAGAGATAACAGCGGGAACATTGATCGGACTGAACTGAAGACCGCATTAACGAATTTTGGCTATCGATTAAACGATAATATCATTGACATGCTTATACGTAAGTACGATCGTGCTGGCAGAGGAACGATATACTTCGATGATTTCATCCAGTGCTGTGTAGTTCTTTATGTAAGTATTATAATCCTAACTAATTTTAATTATTAAATTCCAAAATCATACCAAATCATGTTCCTAGAAATATGAATTAATCAAATATTTCTGATTATATAATGAGATTTAATAAACCGAATTGAAATTGTAATTTTTCAGACTCTCACTTCCGCATTCAGACAATATGATACCGACCAAGATGGAGTCATCTCAATTCACTACGAGCAGTTCCTGGGCATGGTTTTTAATCTTAAAATTTAAATCCTCCCGACGATTTTACTAAATTTACTCTATAGCATTCTATTTCTATTGTCAATGTATGAGTTGAGAAAATCGATGCAAGAAGTTTTATCCATCGGCTCACATGAATAGCCACAAATTTGCCAAATGCTGATTTAAAAACTTTGGTGCAACAAAATTTGTTGTCTCTTTTAAAGGCAAGTGTGAACATTTCCAAATAGAGTTTAAATATAAACAGCACTTTGTTTATCCGCACGAAAATATCAACAGTACTTTTACTTAGTTCTTCTGTTTAAAGCAACGTCGAGCCTAAAATCAAAATTGATAACGAAATTTTTGAGAAAGTGGAAACTACATCAGCCATTGAATACCATTTTGATTGTTGTAAATTTAAATGTCTTCTATTTTTTTGTGAAAAATATTATATTTAAACATGGTTTAGTAGCTCTGAAGGGGTTTTATTACATTCGATATGCAACATCTTATTTGATTTAGTTTTAATTTCTCACTAAAATGTATTCGTTGTCCAACTTTGAATAAGGTTTTGATAAATCTTAAAATAATGTCAATTATGAAAATCTAAGCTACGAAATGACTGGAAAGTTCAAGTTATATTTCATTTTTATAAATCCCACCAAAGTAATGTATTTCAAAGGCATTCCTACTTGTGATCTATAAAGCGCTTCCTCATGAAGTTTAATCTATTTTCGCACTAATTTAACACGTTCGTCTTAATAACTATTACAAATTAAAGCATGCATGTAAAGGCTTCGATAATCCCTTAAGGGTCCAATAATTATTATAAAAAAATATAGCGAGCGTGTTAAGTAGTCAACGAATGAACAACTCTTGCTGCGTAAATTTAATTGCAAATATTACCTAAGTATCTAGAGGGTAGGAAGATAAAATTTAAGAAACGACATGTATGTGTTGTAATCAAGCATCACGGAATTTATTTTTAATTTTATCTCTTATTTGTTGTGCAAAGAATATATTGTTTTACGACATTTATTTTTGTAAAATTTATGCTCTTTGTAATAATGCAAGTATTTTTAAACGTTGAGAATCGTCGATGGACATAAAATGTTATGTAAAATTATATTTAAAATATAAGAATTGCTTTGCAAAAAGTGTTTAGTAAATTTTATTTCCTGTTTTACGATTCGAATTAGTTTTTTTAATAATTAATTAATTTTGAATTTACCGCGCAGCATAGGTGCGCGCGCATCATCTCAAAAAATAATTTCTCCTGTAACCTTACCGT
>JAUESI010000010.1:2761405-2789442 GCA_032275145.1 Synergus laeviventris
CCTTACCGTCCTTACCAATAATTTATCTTTTCCCAGCAGCTACACTGCTACAAGTATAAAACGTACGAATGGCTGGCGACAGAAAATGTATTTCATTGGTCAAAAATCTTTATGAAAGAATGTGGATTCGTTAAATTTTTACTAATAAAAATATGTGTTTTTTAAGTGTGAACTAGGCTTAAATAGCGTGCCGCGGTTTTGTCTGGTTTTGTTCTCGCCATAACGGATTTGGCCGATAATTGTCAACCTATCGTAAAAATCTTAACAATAATCGAGAATATAAACGAAATTTAATGACGGATGGGCAAAAAATCGTTTTTGTGTTATTTTTTTTATGTTCTAAATGGATCCAAAGGTGAAAAAGTGTCGTTCTCTACCTCCTTTTGTCGAGGGTAAAATACATGGATACTTAAACCTCGTCGTCGACGAAGTCGTTTGGGCAAGCAATAATCCTGGTAATGTGACGGTAGTAGCTTCCTGGTGGGGCGAGCAAACCGGAGTTAAATTCAGGTAAATTTTTCTCATATTTTCCAGTATTTTTTTTTCATTAATTTAGCCGATTTGCGCAATCGAGGTTAACTCAGCTGTCAGATTTTTTCCTTTTTTGTTGAATGGCGTCCAAAAAAAATTGTTTATAGATTTTTCAAGCTGTTTTAATTCCTTTAGAGTACTTTTATTCCATTTTCATGTACATACCTCAATTCTAAATGAAAATTAGCAATGCAATTGAAGAAATAGGAATGATAACTCCGTCGTAAAGACCATCATATGATGTTGACCCTACATCCAATTAATTTATATATATATATATTTTTTAGAGGCCAAATCAAAATGGTCTTTATCGAGTTGTCATTCTCAAGTCTTTAATTACTTTTATCACAAACCTAATTAAAATAGTTTTATTTATTAAAAAATGTATTTCTTGATAATCCACTATTTTTAATTATGTAAATTATTAATATTGATTCGAAAATTTGTTCTATTTCAAGCTTGTTTTGCATAGTAGTCATTTCTATAAATTTTTCAAACTTATATACAAGCGATGAACATATTGTTCAAATAATTATTTAGTAAAGATAGATGTTATAGAAATGATATTAAATATATAATACATTTTTAGTGAAGATTCACATTTTTAAGAAAAAAGTTGCCATGAAAATAAATTTTTTCTGCAGACCGTTGGATATTACAAAAGTCTCACAAAAATTAGAGGATACAGAGAAAACGTATACGATAAAAACTAATTTTCAACTCTTTGAAGATTATATAAAAAACTGTGGATCTCTCGAACTCACAATCAAAACTGAGAAAAAAAACGAAGTTATAGGAACAGCTCATGTAATTGACCTCTTAGACATTTTTAAGTCAAAGCCTTTTACCCGCTATTTTCCGATCCTAGACAAAACTGAAAAAAGAATAGGTAGCACACACGTTTCAATAAAGCTGACAAGTACGACCAACATTGAAAAAATGCCAGCAAAAACACAAATAAATCAAAAGAGCGAAATTGACAGCGAAATAGTCGACAAAAAAAGGAGCAGTAAACAAGCTGGAAACATTATGGATTCTAAAGTCGATTTTCTTTTTCCTTCGAGAAATACGAAACAAGAGGATAATATGTATAGGTCTATTTTAAAAGACAAGAGAATAGATTTCGTAGAGTCAACAAAGAAGTTTAACTTTGAAATTCCAGAAAGACTTAAGGATCAATCTAATACAAAAACGAAAAAATTAAAAAGCGCTTTATTAAAGGAAGCTTTAATGGACGATTCTTATGTATTCAACGCAGAACAATTTTTATACGAAAACTACCATCCTGACGTTTGTCCAGAGAAAGAAGCCAAGTTATATGAATATTTTTTAGGGAAAGAAATGAATTATATTGACGAATGTACAGCTTTAGAGACTTTAAGATCCACTTCTCCTACCCGAAGTTTAATAGAGTTTGCTACGGAGTCGATTCAATGTTATCAACATGATATTGCACCAGCACCTGAAAGAAATAAAACTAATTTTTTGAAAGATAGCACGAAAAACGAAATTGAAGAGATTAAGGTCTACAGTGAGAATCCGGCTACTGAGTTTAAAACTAGAGGTTTGTGAATTGTTTGTGAAATTTTTAAATTTGAATTAAAAGAAATAAGTTTTTCTCTTCTTTTTTTGTTTTAGTAATTTCGCCACTAGATTACGTGGATAGCCTGCAAGTAATTGTGCGATCATTATATCTGACATCAGCTGGTTACAGACGAGTAAAATCATCTTGTCTCTCTCGTAAGTAAATTATTTTTAAATAAATTAATGCAATGGAAAATAGAGATTATTTAATTAATTTCATTGAGTGTTGTTTATTAATACAGGAGAAGATGGGGCCTCTTCCTCTGTAACTTATTTTGTGCACTATAATTCAATAACTGCGAATTCGAACCAATTAAAGAAAAATGGTATGAATGAAAAAAAGATAGTGAAGATGTCTTCCAGAAAACAAGTCGATCAAGGTACTGGGCACAATGTTTTAGATATAATAAAGAAAAGTTTTTAATTTATATATTTAAGTGTTAATTATAAATAGTATTTATTTTTTATTACAGAAATTTACTTTAATCATCAAGGAGTATATAATATTTCAAAATCCTACGCCTACATAGATAACCCTCTAAAATTCAGAGTATTTCACAGGCACTTGAATCAGAAATCGCCAATTTTATTAGGAATTGGTTCGATGTATGTAAATGATCTGGTTGCTGCTAAACACTTAAATATGACCGAAAGAGTAGCTGTTGTTAATAAAGGGATGAAAGTAGGTGAGTTGGAAGTCACGGTCGAATTGGGTTGTGATGGTATTCACTTTGGAAAGGATTTTGTTGGTGAGTTTCTTATTTATTTAATGTTGATTTAATTTTCTTAGAGATTTAAAAAATCTTATTAATCTTCGAAAATGATTTTTGATATACTTTATTTAAAATCAGATGCAGTAACATCTGCGAAAGAAAATATTCCCGTGATCGAATCTCTCTCTTCACTTGATACAAGAGCAGAAAAGTATAAGACTGCGACTGGAACACAATCAAACTCAAACAGCAGAGTTTCTTCGGTCTCCTCTAGACGAACTGATTGCGTTAGTAATCGAAGTATCGCTGGTACTAATGATGGAAGAACTTTCTCTGGAAGGAGAAAGCATAATGGAGAAGATAGAAATGTAGAAATCTTGATTCCAGATGATAAAAGCGAGGACAAGGTAATTGAAAAAGACTTGTTGACTTTGAGTTAGATCCTTAATTCAGAATTATACTTTCAACTACAATTTAAATTTACATATTTAGATGCAGACTTAGCTTTTTACATTCGTAGTTAGATCTTTGATATAGGCTTTAATCTTTGATTGGCTTTTCTAGAATTTTTATCCTGATTCTTTATTATTTAGGTTCTTTTACACGGTTTGATTTACATAGCAGAAGGCAGGGACTTGCCTGAATCGAACACTTACTTAATTTGTCGAGCCTTTTGGCGAGAAGACAGAGCTGCGAGTCGAATTTGCACTAACACAAAACATCCTTTATATCATTTTCATCAAGTAAGTTTATTTTAAATATTTAATCTAGTAATTTGTGTTTATACTTAATTTTTTTTTATAACTGTTCTAGTATTTCTGTCTCCTTTACATTCTACTATTTATTATAGTCTTAGTTTCATATATTTATTTTATTCTAGTTCTTTTTTAATACCTTTGATATATTTTATTTAGCTCGTTCCCCTAATTTACGGTTCCGATTTACTCGAAAGGACAAAAGATAATTTTATCGTGACAGAGATATACAGTAGAAATTCATCCGGAGAGGAAGATCTCTTAGGAATTGCAAAATTCCCTCTACATCAACTTTATGTTGCCTACAGAGATCCTCACGTCTTACCGCATTTATTGCTCTCAAAAGTAGGTTTACTTTATCTGTAATAGTCCAAAAATTCATTTTGTTTTACATTTTTTAACGAATCTTTTAACCTTATTTTTTCAGTATCCAGTAATCAGCGTAGATGGATGGGTTCCAATTAAAGATCCCGTATCTGGGCAATTGAGGGGTCAATTACAAGGACTGGTAGCTCTGGGAACTGCCGATCAAATCGCTCTTTTAGAAATGACACGTGGAATTCGGGATTCAGTAGTCACTTCTCGGGTGCCTGTCAATTCTTCAAAAAGTTCTCAACAAAGTCTACAAAGTATCCCAGACCTTTCTCTTCAAAATTCATCCCCTGTAAATCAAAGAAACACCGAACCTGAAGTCCAAGCAACTCAGAACGTTTCTCTAAGAAATGAAGAATGTCAAACAGAAATTTGTACTCTTGAAGCATTTCAAGATACAGATCCTTCTATCACAGAAGCGAGTGAAGCGTTGAAAAATCAGAGCAAGGTTTTGCATACGATTGTCGATTGTCTCGCCCAAGCCTTACACGTTTCCAGAACGAATATTAATCAAGCCTCTCAAACTGATAGATACAGTGTTGATGAAAGAAAATCAAGGACAGAAATTGAACCCCTGTCCTTGGACACATTAACGAATAGTTTATCTGATAATAGTAGTAATGGCAGTCCTAGGGAAAATTTTACTATTCCTACAGAAATGTATAGAAGTGTTGGAGTTGGTGCTGAATTTGATGATGTTTCTAATCAGGGCCCAAGTAATAATTACAATGGATTTGTTAAGGCTCCTTCTGGCACTCTGAATCCTTCCATTGGGGAACAGATGGAAACTGATAGATTACACTATGAGGATTTGTCTTTTCGAGCGGTGGTAGAAGTAGAATGTGCTTTGCATTTACCAAAGGTAGAGAAAATTAACGCTGCTGTGGATCCAAGTTCTTATGTGACTTTTCAAGGAGCCCCGAGTGGAAGCGGCGGGCAGCTAAATTCCTATATTATAACGAACGTCTGCTTTCGGACTTGTAATCCAAGGTGGGAGTGGAGATGCGATACGAGGTTGCCTGTGGATCTTTTGACTCACGTACGTTTTTTCATACGATTTATAGCAATTCAAATCTAAATTTTTATTAAGAAGTAAAATTATTCTTGCTTACTTTTATATTGAATATGTATTTCTTGTTTTTAGGATGAGAAGAGATTAATTCTGAAAGTTTGGCGATTATATGAGCCAGATATATGTACTGAAGTTGATCTAGAGAAGGATATAGTAATTGGATTCGCTGCTATTGATCTTTCAGTTTTAACGGCTGGATTTCCGCTTGTAAGTGGATGGTTCCATATTATAGATTTTACTGGAAAATGCAATGGCCAAATTAAGGTAAATGAAATAGAATTCGGCATGCTATCACATTTCTACATTGTCAATATCTTTCGCAAGAAAAGAAATTTTTTCTCTTCTTATTGTTAATATTAGTACACTACCAAAGTTAATTCTTTTTAGTTTATTCAAATTCCGTTTTTTATTTTCAGGTCAGTATAACTCCACTGGAAAGCACAACTGCTTTCGGAAAATCCATCTCTTTCACTAGTGTCTCCAAGGTGCCATCCGAACCTTATCAGTTTAATCAATCTAATCAGTCAAGTCAAACTTCGCCTCTTCCCAAAACAATGCGTTATCACAATATTGAGTCTAGCAACTCTGTGAACAACGCTGCAATTTCTGTGAATCCAAATCCCGTGCATTTTAATTGCCAATCCTTCGATGAACCTATGCCTGATATTGGACTTGGATTTGGTGACGCATCTCTCTCGATTCTCTCTCAGTCGCTAAAGTAAGTTAATTACAAATTTATTGTTACTCTAAGCAAAATTCATGTAGAAAGCTTATTCAAATAATTAAACTATATGTATTTTCAGACAAAAACTAACAGAGCTGGACGAAATTACTAAGAGGCTTCAGTCTCGGCTGCATGATGTAACTGACAATGCTTTTCAGTTACTTGAAGACGATTTTGATAATGATTTTGAAGGAAATGATCAACCCACTGAAAACGAGTGCAATGGAGTTCAAAGAGTGAACAGCGATTTTCATGAATCTTCCGATACAGCTATAAACAAAAGGGACCATTGCCCACCTCCCACAAACACTAATCATCCTTCTGAAGTAAATTCAACATCTCATCGAGATCAAAATCCCTCTTCTTCAAATGCTTTTCACAACCATCGCTCTAATTCAAGTGCAGCTAATACAGTAACAGTGGACACAAATTTCTCCGACACAGGATATTCAACTAGCTACAATAGACGTTCCGCCCAGAATTTTTTAAACGATCGTTCCAACACCCATAGCGTCCATTCCTCTGATCCAGAAGAGGATAATCCCATCAAAGGAACGAAAATGCACGTTAATCATCTCCTGGATAAACTTTCCTCACAATTAAACACACCACCAACCGCTCCACTTGGAATGCTTCCGATGAAGATAAATATCATGGAATTGCTGAGCACTTTACAGCCAAATAACAATAATAACTATTTTCAAAGTGATAAGAGACAAGAGCAAATCAATAGAACGAGTCAACATGAAATAAGTAGAAATCAGGAAATATTGAATAGCAGGGCTCAGGAGCAGAGTTCTACCGTGTCTCAGACGAACATAGAAGAGATTAGATATTCTCAAGACGAAAACTCAATTTGTTCTATACCAACTTCAGCACAAAGTTTCACTGATAATTTTAGATCAGAATCAGCAGTAAGCTGCACTTCGCAAAATAGGAATAAAATATCGAATGTGATTAGGGAAGAGTTGGCAGCAGATGAAGCAAACGATTCTACCGAGTTTGATGAACTCTCGACCCATTTGATGACAACTAATGTTCGTCACGTGGATGTGGATAGTGTTTTTAATCCTCTTTTGTACCAGCATTTACTTCCTGATGTGCAACTAAATCCCAATTCTTATAGCTGTTCTGTATCGCAAGATGTTCAAAATAGAAATGCAACTCCAGAAGGAGAGGTTGTTCAACAGCTGGATAATAGATATACAGACACCTTTAATGCGGCAATCAATAGTGGATTAAGTAGGCTAAGAAATCTGATAGAGAACAATGCCTTGGCAAACAGCGACAATAACAGTCAACATCAGAGAAGTTTGTTCGAGAACGACAGCTCTGAGGTTTTCCGATCGACACCAGTTGGTCTTTCCGAGGACGTAGATGGAAATATTGATGTTTCTGTTATCCATAGGCCTAGTATTGACGACCTGATGGCGAGTAATAGCTCGGAATCAGTTAGTTCTGTTTCGATAGTTAAGTTGTCTGACAGACAACCGGAGACAGATGATGAGAATATCTTGACGAGTTCGGAATCCTCGACTTCTACTATTTCGAGGCAAGCGCCTGATGGTGGGAATCCAATTGAGGAAGCGGACAAAAGGGCAAGTAGAAAACGAGATTCTCGAATTTCCGGGTCTGAAAGTTAGAGATACTTTGGTATTTTTGTAAATTATGTATTTATTTGTTTAGTAAGTTTTAGGAGTTTCGATCGTGGAAGATAGAAATGAGTTAATAGAAACGCTTTTAATTGTTTAAGGTTTAACGCTTTTAAGTTCTGATTAATGTAGTACTTCAAAAAAAAGGTTTAAATGATTTTAATTTCTTAAGAGTTTTCGACATAGAATATTTTTTTTATTTAAGGCAAGTTTTACTTACCATTTGAGCACATTTAGATAACCCAGGGTTTTTCCCACAATTTTTACTTTAAAACGAAAAAAAAAAAAAAAAAAAAAAGTACGCAGCCGTCCTGTTTACGTTCTTGCCGACTGTGCGCTATTATTTTTTGGAAAAAGTAAAAATTGTAGAAAAATACCTAGGTTATCTAAATGTGCTCATATGGTAAGTAACACATGCCTTTGTTAAGTGTTTTAATTTGAAGCTTTTAAAGTTGTGCTAGTTTGGAAAAATAAAATCTTTAAACTTAGATTATTTTAAGAGTTTATAAATATAATATATATATAATTAAAAAGCTCTCAAATATATATAAAAGCTTACGAGTAAAAATTCTTAGCTTTTTAAATTTGTATTTTTTCAGATATTGAAATCAAGTTTTGAAAATCAAACTAGAAAGCTTTACATTTGAATATTTAAAAAAATAAAAGACTTTAAAAGATGTATGCTTTAAAGTTTTGAGCTTTTTCCTATTCTTAATTTTTATCTCTCATGGTCAAGCGCCAATTGTCTCGAGTAAAAATAGGATTTGATCCTTGGAAGATGAGATGAAGTCTTATTAACCCTATAGATTCGCTAGATCGAAATAGTATTTTTCCAACATAACAACTTTTTGTTATATCTTGTATTATTGAATGTAATACATTTGAGTATGATTTTAATCAAAACATAAAATGAATGAGATCGATTTAAGTGTCTCTATTCTTTTTAAACATATTTTTTTTTCTAAACTCGTCTCTAAAGGATCGAAATGGTGTACTGAACCTGTAAATGTAATTATTTAAAATGTGCTGCAGTTTTGTACAAAATATACATTTCCTAGTAATTTATACAGTATAGTGATATGTCAAACAACGTAATTTCGTATTAAAATTGTTATAGAGTATTGGGAAAAATGTTTGAATTCAGGTCCTTGATTAAAAAGTAAATACAATTATGATCACATTTATGGAACGAAAAAAGTTAAAAAAAAAATTGAATTCAAAAATTTTTCTCTCTACGCGTGATATCGACGTTTTAAACAGCATAAACGTGCTTTTATTCTTAATAAATATTTACGATAATTCACGAGAACGGTTTTTATCATTAAAGATTACTAACTTACATTTTTCTAATATTTTTTGATTCACGGAAATTATTAAATGGATTTTAGAAAATATTTTTCTATAAACTCAAAATTGCAGTCTGCTTTGCAAAATAAGTAAACTCAAATTATATCAGAATATCAAATCAAAAAGCTGCAAAATGTTTTAAAAGTAATTTTTAGCTTTAATCTTGAACCAGTTTTTAGAAAATTTTTACTCCAAGCTTCTGGAATCCTTTAAATGTCTAGAAGTCAAAAGAATAGTAGGATCTATTCAATTTTATGCATTCTGTATTAATAATAATCTATTCACTGGTGATCCTTTAAAAAATGATGAGTGTTAACTAGATACAGCAAACTATACGAAATCCTAACTGGAAAATTAACTTCTTCTACGAAAAGTGTTCTTTCTGTAACGACTGATAACCACGTATACGTAATAATATTAGATGATTATTATATTTGTCGTTTAAGAACTATAATTAATAATTATTATATATTAGACATAAACTTCTCTACGTGCAACCATATGTCAATATTTTTATACAATATGTCTGTAAATAGCGCTCAAATATATCGAATATAGATATAAAATGACTTATTGTAATGTTGATTGAGAATAGATTACATGTTAGATTCACACTAGTCTTTTTTTAAATCTCAATACGTAGTTCAATATTTTTATCGTCTTTATTTTCTTTGTGATTTTTAAATGCTACAAATGTACAAAGTTCATAAAGAGTTATAAACTATATAAAACTATTTCAGGTTTAATCCATTTTCAAAAACTGTTTAGAAATTTGATCTTCTAGTCAGGCAAAAAGGAAGAGAGATAAGCCTCTCTGCGAGTCCATTTAACAATTTCTTTTGGGTGAGTTAGCCAGACTTTTGCGGTTGTTCCTTCGTGCGAATGAATTCTTGAACAGTCTCGTAGTCTCTGGAATTTTATTCAGATTCTAACTTTTTTTAACTTAATTGTTTAAATACAATTGTACTTTAGTTTATCGAATTATTTTTGAAATTATCAATAATAAATATTGTAATAATTACACGAAATTGAAGAAGTTCGTTTCTCTTGAAATACGAGTGAATTTTACGTTCTTCGATCATACAAAGTCTGCAAAGGAAGACTTGATTGTTCCAATGCCAATAATCTCCACAGGGGATTTCCTCACAGATTTTACAAACATCGGTATTTCGACTGCAACATTTCAACTCTACTGGAAGGCACATTTGAACACGTCCACCAAAACTGTGGTTGAAAGAAATATTTTGTCTTTGCTTGTAAGGATTGTGTGTTCCAGGTCTGTTGGAAATGTTTAGAAATCATAAATTATATTAATACTAATTTTTTTTTTTTCTATATTATAGTTATTAAGTTACATTTCAAACAACATTCTCAGTAAGTTAAACAATTTTAAGGTGAAATGATGAAGATATGAAGAAAGAAGAAACTTTTCTTACCCAGGATTTTTATTAATTAAAAAAGTTTTTCTCTCTGCAGTGGAGGAAAAGGGCGCTTTCGATTCCTTTTTCTCAGGGTAAAAAGGCACTGAAGGAGAATAATCACAAGGAGCTGGAAGTTTTTCATAGCGTTGAACAGTTGTTTTAAATCTTGCAAGACCACTGTAGCCTCTTCTGCTTGTGCTACCTAAACAAGGCTAATTTTGTTGTTATTTTATAATTATTAATCATCAATTCATTAATTATTAATTTTTAGTTCATACCCTACAGTGGATGCTGTTATAAGAATCGAAGACATTATATGTACATGGAGAGATGTTAGGATGATCTTCTGCAGAGTAGTATCTCATAAAAGAGCTCATACCCTTTCTAGAAGACGTATCTCGTGGACATCCGGATCCAAAGCATATTTTTTGTTCTTTTTCTTGCCTGCGAACCACACATGCGTCATTTCCATAATCTGATTAATTAAAAAATGTTCAACTTTTTATCAAGGTAATTCATAACGTATTTTAATTTATATTTATGAATATAATCCAATCATTCTTTTAGCGAAAATAGAATAGAAAAGAAAAAAGCACATCTACCTATGTAAATTTAAAAAAAAGTATTTTTAGGTAATATGATAAGTATCGTCAGCATGGCATCACGGAATGGTGATAACTACATGTATACATGCAGTGAATATGCTTGGATTAAACGGGCCTATATACATTATACGTGCGTGCGAGTAGAAAATGCACACATACCTTCGCGACATACCTACATTGTCTAACGACTGTTATAATTAAGTTTTTCCATTATAGATTACGCTTTTGTGTGATATTGATAAGGTATGTACATACTGTTCTCTAATGAACGTAAGACTCATAGAAAATTACTATGGCAACATGACGGTACCTACCTATATTTTCAGTCGTCAATCAAGGATTATTGACTGAAACCTATATACTTCTCAGTACTTCTTTCTTACAAGATGAACTGATTTTATTCTGGCATAAAAAACGCAGGAGTAGAAAAATTTAAGTTTATATAAGAGAAGAAGGGAAGAATTTTTTGCAAAATTAACTTTCATTTGTAATAAATTAATTTTGACGTAATAATATTTTTTAACAAGTTATTAAATTCAAAGAAATGTACCTATTTTTTTGGATTTAAATCATTAAAACCTGAATTTCAAACGATAACCTTTGAAGAATAGATTTTTATGATATTTAAAATTAGTTTAAATCTTATAGAATATTAAACTTCATGCAGAAATTATCTATTGAAGTTATATGATGGTAAATAGATTACTTGGAAAATAAAAAGTACCTTCCAGATTTTCCATTATTATGTCTCTTATGAATAATTTATAGTTTCTTCATTATTGTATTCATGAAACTGGATTTATTGCTGTAGATTTCCATTTTCATTGCTTACTTTTTCGTGAGCATATTTATTTTGGTATTCCAAGAAAGAAGCTGCTTTTGGAACTACCAATTATTTATATTTTGACAACTAATCATAACTAATCTAGGTTAAGGAAGTTAACATAGTATTAGTAGACATCTTGAAGAACTTTCGAATTTTAATTTATGATTTAAAATAAAAAATGTTTAATTTACAAAAATTATGTTCGCTTAAGTAATCTGTTAATCTATAATTATAAATAAACATGCTTGATTTAGAATTTCAATTTAAAAATCAGTATTCACATTTGCGTAATTGACAATAATTTTTTTTTACTTAATATATCTCTACTCTAAACATATTTAAATTGAAATTACGCATATATTTTTTTAATCCGTAATACAAATAAATGTAAACTATCGACTATGTTTCTAAACAACTTATTTTATAATACCAAATTCTACATATTATAAGAAAACAAAAATGAAGCACGAACTTTTACAAATCATTAGTATACCTACTAATATGTTAATTTTCTTTTAATATAATTAATTATTTTAAATTTCGTGGACACTACAGCCAGCGCCATCTTTTTACCGGAAATGCAGCGCTCTTATAGTCAAAAACACAACTTCAACAACTGTAAAAGCTCCTTACTTCGAAAAAATGCTCAAAATCCTTAATAAGAAGACTCAAATTTAAAAATCTGACCTAAATACCCATTAAAACTTTAATAAAAAGATTCCTAATCAGGATATTATCTTTCCCAAGGGAGTTCGCGGGACGAAATTTTTGCCGGAAGTCGAACGGTTGCATATTTGTCTCTAGTAGTATTTCAGGTTTGTCAGGTCGATGTTAGTTGTTGCTCGTTGGTTCGTTGTGGAAGAAGAAGTTTCGTCTACCGTGTTTGCTTCGCGATGCGTCCACCAATGTGTGTTTCTGTACATGGCCGTGACGCCCGACGGGTCTGCTCATCGCTCCTGACTCTTCCATACTTTTCTACTGGTAAATCTACCTTTTCCACTATAATTTTAAGCCTAAAATAAAGAGGAAAATACGATCATCCGTTAAAAGTAAAAACCTGAACCGGCGATCCCAGAAAAAAGACGAAATGACAGTAAAAACTAATCTAGGCTATCATGACTAGTCGCTTCGGTGTTTCATTTCTGATTACTTGATATTAGTCCCCGATATGCTCCCCAAGTTTTCTCCTGATTTTTTTTTGCTCAACGATCCTCGTTAAATTGGCTTTTAGGGTTAGGGTCTTTAATTATCAGGAACTTTATTTCTTTTTTGAATTACTGTTGTGCAGTCAAGGACACGATGACAAACTAGTCACAGGTGCCTATATAGAACGTTCTTTCATATGAAAATAAGATGTTTATGTGTTTTTTGGAGTTAAATTATGACCTTGTGGTAGAGTTTTAATTGGCTATCATTTTTAAAGGTTATTGTTAAATGCATGCAGCGAGGATGCAGTCATTTCTGATGGGAAGAATGAATTACTCTAAAAACAAATTTGTATATTTTTGCAGAAAATCTACCATTTTTAAAAACATTATTTTTATTTTAAAATTTCTCCAGAATATTTTATTTTTCATTAATTTTCTTCATAATTTATGAAGACATTCTAACATTTTATCTTTAATTATGTCACGTTTAGGAATCAGCTTCCTAATTTGGTGTGAAGTGTTTCATTTTCTCTCCACCTCTTAGATAAATGAAGAACTTTAAGTTTATTTTTATCATCAAGGAAACAGTAGTTGGTAAAAAATGATTCTCAGATATTGAAATGATCCTTTCCATGCGAAGAAAGATAGTCAAACGTTACAATTTCGAAAGTGATTCCTGCATTGCGTAATTAAAAGGTGGAGCATTTCTTTAAAGCGATTTATGAAAGTGTTAATCTTAATTTTCAGATTTTATCTTAATATTATTGTATGGAATAAAACATTGGCAATGATTTATTTAAAAATTTGTCGAAGATATAAGGTGAAGATAAAAACTTGAATATGCTCTTCGACAGAGCAAATATAATATTTTATTCTTAAACCGGTTTTGGTTGTACTTGTAAAATCGAGAAATTGTAAATTTAATTTAAAGTAACTTTCTAGTAATAAAATTAGAAATACATTGAGTTACTTAAAGAAAATACTATTTTACTATAAATTGTAGTCTATCTGCATATGCTTAACTGGCAGAAAACTGAAATTAGATGACGCTGTCATTACTGTTTAATTACTTGAAAACTTCGTTTTTTTATATTTAGATACGCTTTATCACAAAACTCGACCACCATGACTACATCATCCGAAGACGTCCTTACTCAAGTAGGGCAGGTTCGCTTCAAAAAAGGAGATGGCACGTTGTATGTGATGAATGAGCGAATAGCTTTTATGCTTGATAAGAGTGACACGGTTTCCGTCAGCCACAAGTATGCTGATATTAAAAGTAAGAGCCCTGAAAAATGCAAGAGCATTTTAATATTACAAATTATTGGATGTTTGCTGACAAGACTAAGTTCAAAATAGATTCAAAGCTAATTGTTTTGACTTTTTCCCTTATCAAAGCTTTACATAGAATTTCTTGGTTTATAGTGCAAAAAATTTCTCCGGAAGGAAAATCGAAGATTCAGCTGCAACTAGTTTTACATGATGGATCGTCCACGACATTTCATTTCGTAAACAGAAATGGTCAGGATGCACAAATAAAAGATCGTGACAACGTGAAAGATTTGTTACAACAACTTCTACCGAAGTTCAAGAAGAAGGTTAACAAAGAACTGGAGCATAAGAATAGGTACACATTGACTTTTCTAAACCTGTCAGAAGTGGATGGTTGTACTTCCTAAAAGTAAACACACCTAACATTGAATGTAAAATCACCGAGTATTCTAATTTCAGACTTTTGCAAAATCATCCACCATTGCTACAATTATATCGTGACTTAGTAATCACGCAAGTAGTTACATCTGAAGAGTTTTGGGAACACCATGCTGCAGAATATTCAGAAGCAAAGAAGGTTCAACAACAAGAAATAGGTGTAAACAGTGCCTTTCTTGTAAGTTAAATTTTAAAAAAATATAAAAATACCTTCTACTTCAGTCAATTTTTATGCAGTATTTATTTTTATGAGGCATATGTTTTATATTTTAGGCTGATATCAAGCCTCAGACTGATGGCTGCAACGGACTGAAGTATAATTTAACTATGGATATAATAGAGTGTATATTTAAAACGTACCCAGCTGTTAAGATAAAGCATCAAGAAAACGTGCCTAATAAAATGCCGGAGTCGGAGTTTTGGACGAAGTTTTTTCAGTCCCACTACTTTCACCGAGATCGTATTAACGCAGGGACCAAGGATCTATTTACCGAGTGTGCCAAAATAGATGATCAGGAGATGAAGAAGGACCTTCAGACGGGAATAAACGATCCTTTGTTGGATATTGGCTCTTTTGAAGATACTGGCTTAGATGAAAATTACGGTAGTGAGTTCGGGAAAGTGGACAAGGCTTCCGGAAATATTGTACACCAGAACATGATAAAGAGATTCAACCAGCACAGCATTATGGTCATGAAAGCCAGCACAAGCAAATACTCAGTCGTTAATAATGAACCGCAGGTAAATGGCTCCGCATCTTCGACGAGCAAGCATCCTGCTACTTATCAACATTTAGATGCACCAAAGAGAAAAAAGGTTCGTCTTCATTTTTTGAGATATTTTTTGTTTAGATTATTACTCGTCTTACACGTATTTAACTTATTTTATTTTTCTTACAGCTTAGGATACAAGAGAAATTAGTTTACGATGATCTCGATACAAACTGCGATGTGAACACAGCTATTGCAACTCCTCTTAAATTAACACACATAGATAGATATTTGCATGGACCAGTGCCAGGAAGCGGAGACTCGGGACTCAGTCAGGAAGATATACCGATAATGTTAAATCAACTAAGGATAGAAGTCTCAAAGTGGGGAAATGGAAGTAGTTTACCAAGACAAGATTCGAAAATTATACTTAATTCGGCAGCAGCAGTTGTGGCTTTTGGAGAACTTACGCCAGGGGGTGCTCTGATGAAAGGTTTCAGAGAAGATAGTCTTGGACGTAAATATTCATTGTTTTCTAACTTTTCTTCGTTTAATAATAATGCAATCGATTTTTCAAATATTCAATTATTTTGAATATTGCAGAATTAATACCAAAGGACTTGGAGAAAGAACTGCGCAACATCTACGTATGCCTATGTGAACTCCTGAAGCACTTTTGGAAAAGTTTTCCAGCGACCACGTTACAACTAGAAGAGAAAGCAATTCGCATACACGATGCTTTGCAGAGGTTTCACTCCGCAAAACTCAAACCATTCGAGGTATTTTTTCCTTTTTTCAAGTTTATAACTTTATATTTTCTAAAACAATAAATGAAATAACTAAAACTTGCAATAATTAAAGAATAAATAAACAAGGATATCAATGTTTATAGGATCGATTGCATAGAGATTATTCAGCAGTTAGTCAACACTTAACAAATCACCTAAACCAAGTACTGAACGCAGCTTACAGAAAATTTGCTGTCTGGCAACAGCGGAAAATGCACATGAGGTAACCACTAATCCATACGTTCTAATTAAAATAAATAGAACAATATAAATAAAATCATAGTATGAATTCATGGACGTGTGTTATATTTAAAACTGTTACCTTAATTAAATAATATGGAAATAGGCGTTTATCATTAAAACCAAAGTGAGATAAGTAATGCACACCATAATAAAAATATTCTTCCTACGTGTATTAATATTTAATACGACGCTTCTTTCTTTTTCCTTTTATTCATTCTACATTCAATGCAAGTCAATCTCAAATCCTTTTCTTAAAAGCGATTTGCTGCAAGTAAACTGATGTAGATTGTCAAGATAAGTTCAAGTTATAGTATACTGCTAGAATTTTTTGATACAAAAAAAACTATTGCGTTGAATGGAAGCATGTAAATTTTAACGAACTGAGAGAATTCTAATGTTTTTGTAAGACTGTAAAAAGCGATTTGATTTGATTTTAAAAAAAAAGTATTTTTTGTTTTGATGTTTGTTCGACTGCCAACATTTATGTCTGCAAAAACGTCAGTGAATCCATGACGACGTATTCTACTGCGATATATTCGAATAAGTGTCTTAATAGTCACGTCAATATTTTGCTACCCAAATGAAGCTCGGATTTTTTATCCATCTGAGTACAATAATTTTATATTTTATTTTTTCGTTCGTAGAAAAAATAATTCGTATACTTATGACTTATAATTAAATTATTAGAAACACTCTGCAGTGTTTAATTTAATTTTACTAACTAGTGAATATTCGTAATTACAATTGATTGTTAATAGTAACTAATTGTTCCAAATATGTATTGCTATTATTATTTTCAAAGTCATCAGAAATTTATTCTTACACGATTATTTCAATAAATGTTATTGTGAATCTATTGAAATCTTGTCTATTATTTTCACTCCCAGTCATAGGACAACTTCAAGCCTTATTGCATGCAACCTGTCCTACACGTACAAATTCTGGATTATCTGTTTTGACATTAAACGAGTAAACTTTAAAACCCATGGTTAATAATCCATTCCCACCTTACCGGAATTTATATAATAATCTCAATAACAGATCAGCTGGTTAATAAAAGTGAATATTTAATTACCATTCGGATATACAGTCCATTAAATATAAATTAATCAATTACCCTTTTGATTAATTAGATAATATTGGAAAAGTTCCATGTATTTTTTAAATTAAAAAAATCCCGCCGTTTCTCCTTACCAATCAATAGATGGCGTCTTTCTATTGTTGCTCGTTTTAAAATGGCGACATGTAATGTAATGGGTGTTCTGAAGCAACATTGTTCGTGGTTTTTCGTGTAGTTCGTATATCCCACGACAAATGACTCGTGTAACCTTAATTTAGCGTGGAGTGTATGCACGCGTATGCTTCATATAATCTGAGACCAGAAACAAGAGTTTTTCGTGAATCATATGAGCGCTTTGAAAATGCTACGATTGAGCTGAGTGTCGTGTGTCGAATTGCCGATCTGTATAGCCATATTTCTCTGTTAACCGATGAAAAGACGATTTTTACTACTGATTACCAATTTAGGACGAAATTTGAAGTGTCCAGCTGTTCGAGGTCAAGGTAATCTTCTTGTCAAGTTAGCCCTTCTTTCATCTTTTCTCCCTGTTCGGCGTTTTCCGATCACCAGGAGTTGCGAATTCGAGAGACGCTGTTTACCTGATCGCAAATCTTCCACTTGGAACTTGAGTCCTAAATGCATGTCACCCTATTTCTAAAATTCCTTATCCCTTTCTTTATTGCGTCCTTAAAGTAGCAAAATTGATAAAATTGATATAAGATTGCATCAAGTTTGGATTACTGGATACCTAATTCTGTAAAAAGTGCATGAACGGTTGGTTTTGGACATTTATATTCTCTATTGTTGTTTCATCTCAACTCGAGTTTCAGAATTTGTTACCAAATTTTGCATTTAGAATTGTTTAAAGTGGTTGGTTGTGAGAGTTTGAATAGTATATGAAAAATTGCGTGAGAAGTAAAAACACGATCATAAATATATATTTAAAATACATATAGGATTTATGTTTAATGCTTTATTACTTAAGTAATTTGCATATAGTTCATAATTGTAAATATCTGTATTAAACGTTCAGTTAAACAAATTTCCTTACCTTTCAGGAAGTGGATGATAAGTTAATTAAGAAGTTGAGTAAGATCTTATCTGCACATTTTGTAAATACACCGGAATTATTTATCTCAGAATTTTCTTCGATAAAGTATTTAATCAATAAGTAAATAAATCAAATCAGTGATCAAAAATACCACATTACATCTATTCATTTTGGAGCATTATAGAACAGATGTTTCTATTATTTACTCGTGGACAGTAATGCAAGATTATATGAAGATGAAATTATTCAACTCCAACGTTAAAACTAATATTTCATCTGTCATTCTTCTTTATATCCAATATTCTTGTATTATTTATGATTTTAACAAGTATTCAAAAGAATATTATCCTCGAAGGAAAACCCTAGAACAAAGTTTTCAAAATCAAATGTCCAACTCAGATTACATTCTAAACTCTTTTTCTTCTTTTATTTTGCAGACCAGGCTGGATAAGACTAGGCTACCATTGTACTCCAGAATCATGTGACTCGCGTTTTGTAAAGATTTCCAAACAATTTCGAAATCTATGTAAATAATTATTTAAAGTTTTAACGAACGACTGTGTTATGAACGACCTATTTCAAATCTGTGATTTTATGGCACAAGACTGTCTGCTCCACGCAGACCATCCAGATTAGGCACTCCAGTGCCAAAACCGGGTGATGGATCCCGTTGGTCCATGGTATGCATCGAATTATCGCCTAGGCGCTGGAAGTGCTGCTAGTACCTTTCAAGCTGCGAGCTCTGGTACAAGTAGCGAATTTGTTACACATCATTTAGCATCTGCTGCCACAAATACAATTCCTCCTGCAACAAATTCACAATTACTTTTGCAAGCAGCCCACACAACCGCAACTCTGGCGGGCCAACCATCGCCTTTTAACCCAGGGGGCTTTCTTTCTCCACCCCCTGTGGGATACGATGTTTTTTCACCTTTATTTCATCACTCTAATCATAAGCAAGGGCACTACGTAACTCAACACAGACAAGTATTAACCCCAGCACAACAGGTCATTGGAACCAAACAAAATTCTGCCCCTGAAAATGACGTCTTAACACTGAGAGAAAATTACAGCTCAGCGCATCAAGCAACCTTTTTCGAACACCAATCAGCCTCCACCTCACCAACTACCTCAACTTTGGCATGGACTCATCAGAACAATTCGCAACTACCAAGTCCGTTTGGTATTTTGCCGCACGAAAGTGTTGTACCGTCTTCTCCGGGACCACCTTCTACGAAATCTGGTTCCTACGACACTTTTAATTCACACTTCCCTGGGACTCAACCTTTAAACAATATAAATGTCCAGATTTTGTCGCCGGTCAACAATGCTGGAGATTTTAAATCTTCAAGCTACGATAAGAAAAATACGAGGTCTTCCTCCCCAATTATTTCTGTGAAATCTGCAGTTACCACTGCTCAAAACAGTACGGGGCAGAACTTTTTTCAGCAAGTTCCTACTACTTACAGTTCTGAAACATTGTCGAACAACTATTCGAGTAATAACAACCAGCCTCCAAATCCCAAAGTCCAGACACCTTTACATCACCAGCAATCGTGCATCGTCACGACTCCTAACAATGCACCTAGTAAAGAATACAGAATTCCACAACCAACCTCTAGAACAGTAGCACCGACAACTGTCTTCTTAAATGCCACAGCTAGATCTGCGCCTTCACAAATTCAGGATAAGCAACCAACTAGGAATAGTAATTTTGCCTCTCCTCCGAATAAAACACCTACTACTTCTCAGCAAGGTATTCAAACGAAGGCACAGACGAAAGTTTATCCAGAACTAACGAGTCACAATGATCACAGAAGGACGGACCATGAAAACAGCCAGTCGTCGCCGATCAGTTTCTCGATCATGGATTCTAGAAACATAAACTACACAAACAACACAACTGCTAATTGCAATAATACAGCTAATAAGATTTCTAATGATCAAAGGACTCAGAATAACAATCTGCAGCAGTTTCATGTTTTGAATCAACAACAACAACAACAAGCGACGCGTTTTGAACAAGCAACTTCAACGCCTTACAGACATTATTCAACAGGATCTACGAGTGATTCGGAGTATCATCACCCTGGAAGATCGAAATCTGCGGCCTCTACTGATAGCGCCTACTCTTCAAATACTTCCACTCAGAATGGACTGGACTGTGGAGTTGTCGTTCCCAGAAGGCCGAGTCCTCTCCAGGCACATTCTCAAGCAAGCCCTTTGGGTCATGTTCCGAGTCCAGCATATCCATTGTACAATAGTCCAATGACCACAATATCTTCGCCGTCGCCTCTCCAGCAACACGGAGAAAGCAACGGCAACCAGTGCTCCACTGGAGCTCCCTACAAAACTGGAGTCCAACAGCAAATGACTCCACCCTCTCCTCTCGATGTCACTGTGCCTAGACCTCCGTCTCAAGGTCAAGTTGCCTACTCTTCAGTGATTACTCGAGCCTTGGGTTCTACAGAAAATAATAAAGCTACCTACAACACCGAAAGCAGAACTTATGAACGACAACAGGAGTTTACTCAGACCCAGAAGCAACAAATTTGCTGGGAAAACGACAATCGGCACACAAATGCTTCTAGGAAATATGCTGCTACTACTGCTTATGGGCCTAATACTGAGATCAATGCTCAATTGGCCCCTCAGCAGCAACCTCAGAGGGTTATTAATGTTGTCGAGAGACAGCAGGCTTACTTTGACTCTAATCAGGTGACTTTGCAAGATCTAAGTAGTTGTAGAGGAGATCCTATGAGTATTGTAAAAAACTTGCAAACTTTACAGCAAGGAGCTTGTCAGATTCAGCAGCAGCAGCCAATTGTTACGACCGCAGGAACTGAACAACTGAAGCAATCAGAAGAGAGGCGAAAACCCGAGACACAGAAAAAGAAGAAAAATTTTGAGAAGGGGAATCATACGTCTCCATTAAATGAATTATCAGGTGCGGCAGTGATGACGGAATATTTGAGCAGAATACCACCTCCCGCACACCACAATGCTAATCATCAGCAGCAACAGAATGGATATTTTGATTTCGAAAGGTGGAATCTACCGCCTCCACCTTCTAAGATGTTTTCTACTTCGCCAGGGGCATTTAGTACACAGACGACTTTACATCACTCTAATAACTTTGTTGGTAATCCTGCTCATCAGCCTCAGCCACTGATGGTGACTCACCATCACACTGCTTCTTCTCTTCCCTATTTTCCAACTTTTCATATTTCTTCGGGTCATCATCCACATCATCCACATGAATTTCAGTCTTCCGTGGAAATAAGTCCGAGTGCATTTGGTGACACTGAGAGTCAGAATTCTAATTACGTTGAGGAAGTTAGGGACGATAAACCGAAGGTGATTGTTCCGGATATTGAAGAGGAATTAGGATTTTTGCAACAGCATCAACCACTAGCATCTAATCAAGCAAATAAAGAAGCGAAGATTAAGGGAAACGATCCAAATTCCGGATTTATGACGAGTTACTTGAAGTTCTTGCAAGGTGAGAGAGATCCTTCTCCTGAACCGGCAATAAGAGCTGGAAGGAAAGCGAGTTGGAATAGGTCGAAGCCTTATATCCTACCAGAGCATAGTAAATCTTTGGATGGATCAACGAATGGAGATATTTTGAAACCCCAGAATAAAAGTAAGGAAATGCCGCAAATTGATTATGCTAATGATCCTAGGTATTTCCCCTTGCCAAAGGAGAGGAAGAATAAGAACTTTGATTCGAGTGATGATGGGTTCACTAGTGAAGATGATTTTCCGTTCGGTATTAAGAAGAAGAGTAATAATACAGGTGTACAAAATGTTAGTACTGCTCCAGAGGCTGTGAAAGCAGAACCTAAGCCGAGGAAAGGAAGACCTATTAAGCCTGGAGGTCCTACAGATAGGAAGAGGAAGGCAGCCGCTGCAGCTGCTGCTGCGGCTGCTGCAGGCGAAAGCATTCCTACAACGAAGGTGTCGAAAAAATCTGGAGGTAAGTTTATTCTAGACCACTGTATTTTATTTAAAGCTTTAGAAACCCTTAAATGAAAATAAATCCATTTTTTACCAGAGATTTTTGATAATGAAAGTTTCTTGTATTAACCGAAATTGTTATTCAATTTATATCGACTAATTTCTCTTTATAAAATACAATTTTTTCTTTTCAGTGGATCCACTATCACTTCCAAGACGAGAGACAACTCGAAGAAAAGCAAAAGAAAAGTCGTCTGTGAAAAAGTTGCTAGATCAACAGCAGGGCATAGATTATTTTGATAATGATGAAGAATTAGGTGATTCAGATTCTGACCCCGCCTGGACTCCAGCCGCAAAACTAGCTGGAGATGAAGAAGAAAAGCGAAAAAAGAGGGGCAGACCTGTAATCAGCAAAAGATCCCGCAAAGTAATGGATGAGGATGGATATTCATCTGGCGACATGCTGTTTTCTAAAAAAAGTGGAAGAAAAAAGCACGATATACAATCGAAGCACTCAAACAGCAGTAAACACTCCTGTAAAATTGATGAAAAGATGTTGGCTGCTGTCAGTGACGAAGACATCGATATTTCACCTTTCAAGGTTTGATTAATTTTTCTACATCCTTATTTCGATGTTCGTTCTTTCAAATTAGCATTTAGTATTTTTAACATTGTATTTTATTAATTATGAGAATAATTATTGGACGCAGCGTACATTGGATGATTCAGATGATGCGGTAAATGTTTATTTAAAATATCTACAGTAATAGTCAGAAAAAGAGACTTATTGTTGAGAAGAAATTAAAAAAGTTTATATTTTTATATTTTATATTTAAATTTCTAGTCTGGTGAATTTGTGGTGATGAAGACCGATTTAGGTGTAGAGTTCCCGCCACTTTGGAGAATAGATGGCAAAACTCTGCTTCAAAAATACGAGCCATTCAAGTGCAATGGCAAAACTTTGTACCGCAATATATCCACTGTAAATTCTTACATAATATTATTATCAAATGTAGAATTTAATTTATGTTGCTTATATTTTAATTAATAAATTTCTTACAGTATTCTGGTTGGGCGCCTCAAAATCGGCACATTTACCAACAAGTTCCGGTCAAATTTTGCCAGCAAGATAAGCAGGAAACAGTTGTTGAGTTCTTAAGAGATGAAATGATTGTCGATGATAGGTAAGATTTGAATATTTTTAATGTTATTAATAAATGGCCTTGTAATATTAAGTTAATTTAACAGCCAATAGCAATACAATTATTTTATTATAGTGAGTACATCGATAGATCCATGAAAGAAACGGAGAAATATCAAGATAACTTCGAGGTTTATATACAAACCTTAATATCTCAAGCTTTGGATTCAAATTTCCTCACTGAAATATTCCAAGAGCAAGGTAAGTTATAGACAAAATCAGTATTGATTTGGTGAACTTTTATTTTTTTTAACATTTGAAGTAGTGTAATGCAAAATAAAAAATGTATATGTTAATAGATTATTCTTTTCTTATTTAGACGATTATTTCTTGTCAAATGTGAAAACTGTGGACGATGTAACGGAGGAGAGAAAGCGTCGATTACTTTCGACAACAACGTGGCGTCAAAGCGTCGTGTCAGCAATTTCAACTTGGCCGTGCTTAAATGTTTTGAGTGATTTGCCCTCTTCTGAGTACAAAGGAAAAATGTGTGCAGGTTGCCAAAAGGACAAAGTTAATACTAGAGTTTTGCTTTATGGACAACCGTATAATGGAACAACTTTGGAAGGCTCACCTCCTGATCCTAGTGTACTTCAAGAAAAGGTGCAAGATCTTTCTTAAACTAGTAATTTATTATGAGTAAATTAATCAATGATAAGCTCTTTGCTAAAGAGAATGTGTTATTATTTTCCAGGACTTTTTATTCTGTCGAGTTTGTCAAGCTAAAGTTGCAGTCTACAATAAAGTAGCACACCAGAAGTATCTGATGTTTTTAGAATGTGCGAGAAGGGTAGCTGACAAGAGAATTTCCGATCCTCACAAGGATACAACGATAATACTTAATGAGTTACTGGCAGATGAGACGTGGTTAAACCAGGTATGAATTCAAGATCTTTTATTTCCATACAAATAGAATCGAGGGGTTTATCACTCGAATTTTAGGATTACACACGACCTGCTTTATTTCCAGCTCTTCAAAGAAGTTAGAAGCGTTTGGGCCGATGTCGACAGTATGCAGCACCAGGCGAAAGCTAAATTGGCTGCAGCATCTAGTAGCCAAATTGAGAACTCGACATCCCACACAGTTGAAGGCGCTATCGCTACTTCCCCATTGCAAGTTTCTACCCAAAAAATGGACATTGATACTCAAAGCCTACCCCTTAATATACAACAAGACGAAATGATGTCTTAGTGGTGCTATGTCGATTGCTATCATCAGAACATTCAGCTGTAACACCAGTGTAAAGATTGTTGTTAATAACGTGATTTTTTAACAGTGCCGTGCTAATCGTTACGATGGTCAACTTAAGCCTGAAAGACTAATTGGGGAATCGATATACGTTGAATAACGTTAGATATATTAGGGAGTAAAAAAGCTGAAGTACACGCACCGAACAGATGTAATATACTCACTTGACTTCGTAACTATTTGATTCATACCCAAGTTTCGCCATTATCCTAGTTTATTCAGTATGATGAACTATGAATACATTTGTGTGAATATAGGAGTAGCTATAGGTATCGTATCGTTCCAAACCGAACACAATCTTTTGAATTCAACTGTCGCTTGGAACTGAAAGACACTAATGGGATGTTTTTGCGCGTTTGAGATTTAGAGTGATTTGATTTTTCTTTGTGGCAGGTATCACAATTTCAAGACATTGGTATTTTTATTTTAAAGCCATGTTTGCTTTCATCTACTCGAATCCGAATTGTGACCCCATTAAATGAAATAAATACGTAACATTCATAGAACATTGGTAATTTTATATGTAAAAAAAACTAATTCGGGTTTGATAAGATTAAAAGTTGTTTTTATTTAATCGTTTTTACATTCTCATTATCAAATCAGAAAGTATTGTTTTTATCTCCTTTTCTTTTGTACAAATACTAATGTGTATTATTATGGAAGTGACACGTCACGGTAACAGTAGAATCTTTGAAAAATTATTTTTGCAAATTTTACATGAACTGTTTACTATTTTCTAAAGATTCGTGATTATTTAATTTTATTAGAAGAAAACAAGAAACTATTTTTTGCTAAAAGATATTTTTCGTATTTGTGTTCTCAAAGTTTTTCAACGAATCGTTAAATATTTGGAATTACTTTTTTGATTGGTTTTTTTAATAACCAGTTTCCTGAATGCAAAAAGGAAATGTTATATTTGTCAAATCACAGTTTATTTTTAACGTTAGCTGTCTTGTCTAATAATTTTATATAATTGTTTTAGGCAGACAAAATCGAACGGAAATAATCTGCCGTGAATGAAAATGTGTAGTGATAAAGCGAATCAATTTTAAACGTTGTACATAAATTTGAAGATTTCAATTAAGAACATTTATTTTATTACTTTATATATCTTGGAATCAGTTCCATTTTGATCTTCCTACAATTTTGTGATGAATCTAAATACATTTTCCAGTCGGCTATATATTAATTTATCAAAAAGATAATCGCTAAAATTAATTTGCTCTGTATTGAATAATTATTATATATTTTAAGCGGTAGAAATTAATAATATGATCATGATTGACTTTCTTAGGATGTTTATGCCTTATAATAACGTTTAAGTTTTGAGATCTGTTTTCAGATTTATTAAAAAATGTCTAGAAATGTGCGGTGATATGCGTGTTTGGCGCGAATGTATTTTTCGAAGATGATGTATCAAATTATATTTGTAAATTGTACAAAATGTATTAGTGAAAGCTACTTGTTGCAGTTACATCGAGTGGCTCTCGAATGAAGACATTTTTCCTATGACGAATAAAAAACTCAATAGTGTAGCGTCGCAGATTTCAGATTTCAAAGAAAATTATCAATTAAGTTTATTAAAATTAAAAGTCTGGTATTCGAAATTTAAGAGAGTAATTGAAACGAGAAATTATACGCAGTAATAATATTGTTTTTCTAACAAATGTGCCATGCAATCATTTGGATTGAAGCCTCCGTCGTTTGTATTTGTACTTGTCCTAAAGACGATGCTGAATATACCAAAATTGAACTCAAGCGATTTGGAACTTACGCAGTTTCAGCTTAATATAACAAAACTATTATCAGCATTATGTAGATTGAAACTTTAATATTATTGTTGTTCTATACTTCTTCGGGCATAAATAGGCAGTGCGATTGTTCTCGCAGTTGTAAATTTCTTATTCAATTCTTAGTTTGAGATCGATTATGAGATTTTTTGTTGGTAGAAAGAATTCTGTTATCCAAAAAGATATCAAAATATAAATATTATATTATATATAATGAAATATCACTTGCATAAATTTATGTTTTTATTAATCATTTTTAAATAAAAACACACAAATTTACCAATATTCTTTATATAAATTATAAGTCATTTAGGTTAATTAATTATTAATATTTTATTGTTGAAAAATAAGATAAAATTCATTTTTTATAGTTATTTTGAATTTCAAGACTTCAACATATGTAACGCATTTTATATAAATGTTAGATGAATCTTTTAATTTTCCTGCCTTCGTTAATCGATTTTGATTGGTTTATTTATCTTAAGTTTAGTTTTATTTAAAAAAAAAACCTTTAAATGTTGTGAGCCTTTACTTATTAATAATATCTATATATTAATATAGTTCTCAAACGACCGTGGTTCTCAATCAGCTGGTTTTTAAGTTCTAAAAGAGATAAGCCAATCTTGGTCTTTTTCAGAGGGGTTGGAAGTGATGGGATGATGATGCTGACCGAATGGCGAATTGTCACGTATTACGTAATTGGTAATTACCGGTAATGACGGAAAACTTTTCTGTTATTTATCAGCGTAAAAACTTTTTTTGTCAAATAGTCAAATATGAACATTTGCAAAATACTTCGTTATATATTATTATATATCACAATGGAAGTATTTAATTAGCGTAGAGTAGAAAAAACAGTTTGAGAAGTAAGGTTTACTCTGATGTAGCAGACGACCGCAGTGTGTTTATGATATCATAACCTCACTTTTTAAAATTGTCGATAAAATAATTTGGAGCACAAATTTGCATAAAGAGGTTTTAACTAAAATATAAGGCCAGCAGACATTTTTAACGAACACTTTGAAGTGTTTAATAAAGAAAAAAATGAATTCCCTTGTACATATTCTAAAAAAGGAATAACATAACCTACAATATTTGACAATACAGTAATCAAACCATATCTGTCGTCTGCTAGTATAGAACGTATGAAGCTCTACATTTCTCTTTGTTTCCATTATCACTGTTTTTTTAAATGAAAAATACGTCGAAAAAGTAGTTGGAATATGCAAATTTTTAAGTTAATTCCATTTTGTTCTAAAATACAATTTCTATTACTAATAATTTAACTTTAAATAGTTTGGTATTGGCAGACTCCCCCCTAATCTCTGGTATTGGCTGGCATTGGTAAATACAGAGATTGTAAATGTTTGCCGGACATTACCGGTAAATTTTCGGTAATATCCGGTAACACCAGTCACAAGCCATCAACCGGACAACCACATCAACCCATCACTTATGTTCACTGTGATGTGTTCGTATTCGTGCATGCGCGATTTGTTTTAGTGTGAGTAGTCAACAAGGTAGC
>JAUESI010000010.1:2789542-2822296 GCA_032275145.1 Synergus laeviventris
AAGGTAGCGTCAGTGCAGCTTTCGTAAGTGTCAAATGACTATATAATAAATAAAAATTAACACAATAGCTTGTAGCAATACCGCGGAAGATGCAGAATTATATCAACAGTCAACCTTAAATCTGTGACAAACATGCAGATTTCGGAATACTTGATGTGTAACGAAAATTCTGAGAGTGATTAAGGTTAAGTGAGATGCGTGATGCTGCAAGATTAAAGATTGCATTTAATACTAGTCATTAGACGAAAACGTGTTTTTATCAGTAGAAAGAAAAGGGAAAAATGGGCACAAAAGGGCTTAGTTCGATAGCGGAGAAGTACTTTTACAGTATCAATCCTCTGGCTCAAAGAATTGGTGAAGATGTTTCTGCAACAAAAGAGGCTTACGAGGGTCTTTGGAACACCCTGAGTTTAGCGGAGCAGAATCAAGCAATTGACGAGACTATAATTACTCCAGAAGTTTCCCTCAAGTATACTTCGAGAAAGCTTGAGTCGGTCAAAGAGTTGCCAAAATCATATCCGAAGCTGTGCATTCAGACTGGAAAGAAGTATATTATCGATGAGACAGGAACGGTAAGTTAGATTTTGTATATGTAGATATATTTCATATTTATTTCTTATAAAATAGAATTATTTTCAATGCATGAATGAGGCGCATGAATATTCCCCAAATTAAGTCAAATCGAATTTGGGGAATATTCATGCGCCTCCATTATATATATTTAAATTCTTAGTCTTTTGAAATACATATTCGTTTAATTTGGGGTACATCCTAATTTGTGGAACTTTTAATTCTTTTAAAGCTTTCACATTTATATGTTTCTTATTTTCTGCATATTTAAAATTTAGAGACTTTTAAATTCTGATTATTTATTCTGATTTTCTAAAATGTTCTTTTTAATTCATGTCAAAAATCCATTTGACTTATAAAAATAAAACAGTAAGAATTTAAGAAAATTAAATACAATCTTTCTAGACATTGCGCTGGCGTGATGAACATTCCGCTCCATTCTCGTTCATGACTCAATCACAAATGAATCTCAATTTGTGGGATTCATCAGAAGAAGTAAAATCCTACTCGTATGGAGACTACATCATGGGCTCTCCACATTTTTCAAGCCCATTGAAAAAATCTCAGGATATTGAAGTTTCGCTCAACGATGACTACAATTCATCTTCCAAACAGCTCAGTTTTTACAAATCCGATAATTACTCAGATACTGTTTTTTCAACCAGTGATCGCAGCAATCTACTCAACAGTCTTACTGACAGTGAGAACTCTGAGAGCATCTTCTCAAAATTGATCAATAAGACTTCCTTACTTAAGATACAAAACGATTACGATGATGACCTCGAGAGTTTGGTGCCAATGAGGAACGCACAAAAGATATCAATTAGCGATAAGTCTCAAATGAATATTAGCTTAAGTACCACAAGACAGCAGTCTAGCGATACTACAGAATCTACTGCATTGTTAGACACTCCCAGTTCCTATAGTAGCTACCAATCCTCTCATTTGAATCAAGATGATTCTATTCCAAAGACTGGTTTTGAATTTTTAGATAACTGGTAGTTGTGAGAACTTTACTTTATAAAGATTAGATTTTATATTTAATACCAGTACTTTTAGTATATTCTATATAGTATTCGTTATTCCGCAAGCTTTTGATAAAGTCAAAAGTCCTAGGATAATTAATTCAGAAAAGAAAACCAAATTTTAATTATAATTTTGTATTATAAGACTGGATAAATATTCCTCAAAAACTATAGTCTGCTTCGAACAAAATATATATATATATATATAAATCATATCCACTGTCACAAATTAATTAGGTTCCATGACTTTTGCAGAGTACTCCACTTCATAATATTTATATTATTTACCAATAAGTTTATCATTCAAAGATTTCAAGAACCAGCAAGAACTTTTTTCCGGGTTGCTATTCACCATTAATAACGATTGTAATAATTATCTATTTGTGTGGTCAAAATTTCTTCTCTCAAGAGAATTTATGTACTTCCCATTGCTTGGTCGATGTGTGTGTTGAAAAAAATCTCAGTGAATTTTTCGGTATATGTGTAACTATGTGTAACTTAGAAAAAGTTTCTACATTTTGTAAAACATTGTATGTATTTCATTGTGATGTATTTTCACATTTTTTGTACCATTTTAAAATATAATAAATGAAACCAATTTGATAAAATTTTTCTGAATGAATTAGGGGATAAGAAAATAACTAACTATTAATATTTTCGTGTTTATTACAAATGTTGTAAATAGTACACGTAGACAAAACATTCATTAGCACACATTTTGTCGATTCATATAATTTTTTGTACAAGTCAATCACGCACAATATTTACAAACAAGAGTTATAATTTACAAAGCATTCGATGACTTATATAGACAATGGAAAAATGTTTTTCATGGCATCGTAATGATTACGAAATCAGTCTGGCGTTGTCGACAACGTCTATTGCTTCATTACGATTATGGCTAGAAATGCGGAGGGCGAGCTTTCAAACGTATCTTAACTTAAATAATGAAATTTTGGCAATATACAAAAATATTATACCATGTTTACCCCGGATTTAAGAGTAATAATTGAAGTATTAGGAAAACCGAGACTGCTTTTACAGTTTAACAAAGTTTTTTGAAAGTCGCAATAAAATTACAAGAACATTGCACCATATCTTAATTTGCATATAATTACAGGTTCTTAAAGTAGCTTATTTAATTGGGCAATTTTTCGCTATTGACTGTACAAATTCGCTGACATCCTGATACAAGATGTCAGGATACTTTAAAAAATATAGCTCTTAAGCTCTAGCGTTTTAAATGTTAAATCTAGTTGCAATTCTCTTGTGTACTTCGTTTCGTTCAGAGAACATTTTATGGCAAGAACAATTTTTTAAATTATCTCAGTCATGCCTGGTTTGGAAAATTGTGACATTTTGTAAGATCTACAAAATGTCGATTAATTACAATAAATCAACAGATAATTTTCTAATTGCAGCGTTAATTAGAAATTTATAATTCAGAGCTTCAAATGATGAGTAACACATTTTTTCTAGAAGCTTTATAATAGAATCAACGCATGAAGTGGACATTTTCAAAATAAAAATCCATTGTTCTAAGTGTCGCTACACTTAAAAAACATTTCAACAACTTCAACATTTAATGTAGACCTTTCAAACGTATTCCTCTGATGGTTTGGGAATATTAGCCGGTAATCTAAGAGTGCTCGGCACTCTGTTGGCACTATCAGGTAATTCAGCAATGTCTATAAATACTCCGACCAAACTTTCAAAGTTCGGACCCCAATTTAACAGATAATCCCAACTAAGGGCAGTGTTGGTGGACGGCGACCCATTGGTAGCTGGCCTGTAGAGTCCTCCCATGTGAGTCGAAAGATCATCATCAGAAGCCACCAAGGTACTCAGCGACCCCCGAAACGAACTGTCAAACCCATCGTAGTTGATGTTCGGCGGTAGAGGAGGTTTGGTGGAGGGCGAAGACTCGGTCGTCCTGTCGGGAACCACGTCTTCTGGTTTGCTAAACAAGTCATCCGATCGTTTATCCTCGACTAAAGAGTTGTTATCGTACTCGATTTCCGAACAGGTGAAGCTATCGTTACCACTCTCGTCCGTAGTAGAAGAATTACGCCTCTTCAGTCTCTCAGGTGGAGGAGTATGCCTCCTGTGTAGATGAAGAGGCCCGTGAAGAGGTCCATGGGTTGGAGGACCCCTGGCTTCACTCGATGAGCTCACAGCGTCGAGGGTAGAAACGAGACTCGAAGTCCTCGGTCTCGAATTGAGCCTCTCGATTTCCTCAGCGGTGAGGCCCATTGGTCCGGAAGAAACATTATTGACAGTCTCATTTGATTGAGGAACCTTTCGACTAGCAGTTGAACCAGAAAGTTGGCTCATGATGGGAGAATTGAGACTCCTCTCACTGTTAGAATTAAGAGCGTCTTTTCCAACTCCTCCAGAAGAAGAGGTCGTTGCCAAAAGAGCACTTTGGAGAGGCTTTCCACTAATATCGTGGAGAGTGAGGATCCTAGGTTGTTGAGCGGATAATTCACTACTTGGAGAAAGTCGAGCCAGTGGAGTACTCTGGTGAAGCTTCTGGCCTGATCCGGGAGGCTGTCCAACTTGTGGAGGTGGCATCGCCCTAGGTGGAAAAGGCGCTGTATGTCGATGTTGTTGTCCAGTGTGTTTATGATGATTAGCATAACTTCCAATTGGAGGAGAGGTTGCTTTGTATTTCCTCATTCCTGCTCGGTAGCCTTGGTAATGGTAGACAATATCAATATCGCTCGGAGCGATCGAACTCGCGTTCTCAAGATCATAATGCTCGGGCATGTCTGGTTCGGGATTATGTTCATGGGAATGATGGGAGTTCTGAGTTGTAGGAGGAAGTGGAGGATGTTCGTCTCGGATTGGTGGAGACTTCGTGACCTCTCTCTCGATGATGTCAGGTCGCTGAGGTCGATGCTCAGTTCCGTTTATCTCTCGTTCTTTGTACTTCTTGGATATCAATTCAGGTCCCATATGACCGACACCTCGTAAGTCGGATGTATCGGATATGTAGGTGTTCTCATGTCGCGAGAGTATGTTGTCGCCTTGAGACCCTACCAAAGCATTTCCGGTGATGATGGCATTTGTGCTTTTGTTCACTACGGTAGTGGCTGATTTTTCTTTGCTTTGTCGCCTGAGTCGAAAGACAACGAAACTGACCAGAATCGCGACTAAGAGTGTGATAAAGAAGACAATCACTAGAGTTATGCCGATACTGAGAGGATCTGCTGAAGCTGCTGCGGAAATTCCAATTGGTCCTCTGCAACCGAGACCGACTTTTCCGTGGTAGATCACGTCTTTTAAGATTGAACCAGAACCGTTGAAGGGTTGGAGTTCTCCATAGATTGTAAAGTTTGATAAACAGCCTTCGAAACTCTTAGGCCCTCCGTTGTTATGGATGTAGTAGAGGTCTTGTCTGATTCCTCCGATGGTGAGAATTGATAGATAAGGATCGAGAAAATCGTGGACTCCTGCTGAATCCAATTCATCGCCTGCTAAATTGCCATCGATGAGAAGTTTGAGACCTCGGGAGTGAGCGTGAAGAGTTAGATTGTGCCAACGACCGTCTGCCAAACTTCCTTCTACAGATCCTGTCATATTCACTGCAGATCCAAGGAGAGATGCATACATCAACTGTCCATTACTCAGCTGAAATAAAATAAATATTTGTTAGATATTTTTTTAAGATTCTTTGAGATTAAAGTAGAAATTAATTTTTAGGTATAAATAAATACCTCGACAGAAGTGAAATGCTTGTTAGTAGCAGCGTATATTAAAACTCCATCAGGTTTCACAGTTCTAAACATCAAGCTAATCGTTTTTGCAGGAGGTGGGCTTGAAGTGAAAAGTGTATCTTCGTTCATGGATCTTGTAACTCGATGTTTATGCCACAAAGTCGAACCACCGTAAAGATATTCCAAAAGTTGCATTCGACGATGTTTCTCCGAAATCTGTAAGAAATAAGGAATATTTAATTATTCATTGAAATAGAGAGAAATAAAAGGCAATTAAACATGTCTCAGAGTTTTGCATACCTTAAATTCGATGTAGCCGCCTTCGCTCAAATTAACCGGCTCTAGTGCTCCTTGACAATTAGGAGCGGTTACTTCACCACATTGACAGGCTACTTGATGCCATTTATCATAGCATTTTCCAGAGCCACCACAAATGGAATTGGAACCTTTTTCACTTCTAGCGCAAGGACTTCGCTCAGATCTGCCACAAGTTGACTTTACATTCCGGGATGATACGGGATTTGTGAGATTAAGAGATCTACCATTTATTGAGACGGAATGGACACAACCGACAAGGTCATCTGAGTGGACTTGGCCTGGTCGTTCCAGAAGGGGATCAACGCTAGCTAATCCACCGAGCATCAGCGGGTTGTTATTGAAGTTCAAAGTTCTGAAAGGAGTTGATAAATTAGTGTTGAGAATAGAATTAGGACAATAATTTTAATCTGAGATACTAACCCAGTAGGTCCGATATCATCCGCATAGCACATTCCATCTCCAGGTTTGCAATCATCACAAACGTCGCCATGTTCTTTGCATTTAGAGACACTAAGAGAAACAACTCTTCCATTCCTGGTCGCTGTTACTTTTCTCCATCCACCATCAGCTAATGGTTTTCCAGCCTTGATGGTGATGGAAGTGATTGCACTTCTGGCTCCTCCGTATGAAAATACAACTCTGCCATCGATTAATTCTAGAACAACGAAATCCGAGCGGCCTGCACTTTGTGGTCCATAATTGTACAACAAAAGAGCATCAGGTTTAGTTGTTGCAAAAACTATTGTTATGTCATTTGTATTGGAGTCCAAAGCTGGGAAGGACATGTAAGAGAGTTCATCGAATCCAAAAGTTGATTTTTCACAATGTCTTCCGTAACGTCCATCTGGACAGCTACACCGATAACCAGGTTTCTGTCCAACGCAAAGACCTCCATGCAGGCAAGGGTTAGGTCTACAAGAATCAGCTATTGCTTCGCAGTGATTTCCTCTGTAACCAGCTCGACAGAGGCAGAAGAAGCTCGAGCCATCAGGACTTTCTTTACAAGATCCTCCATTTCTACAAGGATTGCTCGCACAAACATCCCCTCTTTCCAATTCACAGAACTTTCCTTCTCGATCTAGAGGACACGTGCAATGGAAATCGTATCCCAATCGACGACATTGTCCACCCTAAAAGAAAAATTTTATTAAAATTAAAATTAAATTTTTCGACAACGATGTTTAGTTAAGCAAACGGAGTATGAAATTTAGAGAGATTTTAAAATTTATTAAGTTTGTCTGTGTACATCATTCTTATCGTCATACCAAACAAGTTAAACAGCCTCTGCAATTTCCGAATATAAATATTACTTAACAGCCTAACGCCACACGATACAAAGAATGCATAAATTAAACTTCTCGCTGCTACTTAAAGAGTATTTAAAAAATGAGGACGTAACAAATGATCAAGTACATAAATTAACGATACTCACCAACAGACATGGATTCGGGGAGCATGGATCTTGTTTCCTTTCGCATCTTTCTCCTGTAAAACCATCTCGGCACTTGCACACCATCTCCTGAATTACTTTTGGCGATGTTAAGATCAACGTTGGACTGTCGGTAATTCTCGCATCTTCGTAAATGGCGATTTCATCGGTACAAATTCCTCCATTGTCACAGAATGAGTGTTTGCAGGGAGTATAGCCAATAGTCACAGAATTACTTTCTAGTAAAGCTTGAATTTGATCTTGCTTCCGAGTTAGTAGATCGATTACTTCGTCTTTTGGAAGATAACCTTGTGGGGTTACAATTGCCAAATATATTTCAAGATTCGCTTCATTCTGATTGATGCTGTAAATTGAGAGCGTGTCACCGACGTTGATATTTTCTTGAAGAGTGTCCAAAAACGCCCGATAGTGTTGACTCAGGAAGTCGCTTGCTGTCATTTTGGAAATTTGAAGAGCAACGCTGTTTTCAACTGTTGCATTTGTGAATGTTGCAAAATCGACTGTAACCTTTGATATCACATCTGGATGTCGACCATCATTGCCAGAAACACTTAGAGAGTATCCAAGACCTGAATAAAAATGATTAAAAAAAAATTGTAATTAGAGAATGGCGTTATAAAGTTATTTGTTAGTAAGTTTATATTTAAAATTTAAAATAATGTCAGTGGTTTCATAATAAAGTGCTTAGGTAAAAGACAGATAATGATAATCGATATTGTTTCTTCTTCGTTTGATTTCGCAGATAATGTTGCTCTTTAAAAAGGATGCAAAGTCTTTCTTTATAAATTCTATGAATTATTAATGGCACAGCATGCGTGTAATTTTCAGACTAATTTATGAACTTTCGAACACGAACCTGGCGTAATTTTGCTGGTATGCAAATCGCAACCGACCGGTATTTTAAGCACGCCGGAGTTCGACCCGTGCAATACCTTGCAAGTGTAGTCGCCGGTGGTGTCAAGATCGTTTGGATGGACGTTTGCGATTTTTCCCAAGGGAGTTAGACCATTGTAAGAATGCACCATTACGTGAACAGATCTTGGAGTTGAGGGACAGTCGTTCTGATCCTGCACGATTATCGTTAATGCATGTTCATTCTTCATTCGTGGGGTGCCTGAATCTTCCACTTCGACCTATAAAAGAAGAATAAAAGTATAGATTAACACAATGCCATCCAAATTATAGAAATTTAATTTTCTATATTTGAATCTTAAGGCATCAAGATTTTCTCTCTCAAAAAAATATCTCACCACAAGATCCAATTGCTGAGTCACCTCCCTATCCAAACTCTTTGTAGTCCTCAGAACCCCAGAATGTTTATCTAAACTGACCAGCTCGCTCTGCCTTCCTCCAATCAACCTGTACGAAAATGGAGCTCCATTCGGTGGTAAATCTGGATCCGTAGCTGTGAGCGTCATGATAATCGTTCCAGCCGGTTCATTCTCGCTAACATAACCGTTCACTTCGCTGGAAGCAAAATCCGGTCCGTTATCATTAATATCCAAGAGCTCAATTCGAACGGTTGCAGTGCCTGTCTGAGGGGGTGATCCGGTGTCTATGGCGCCGATTATTAGCTCATACGTGGGCACAGTTTCACGGTCTAGTTGCTTCGCTGTCTCGATGTCGCCAGTTTGCGGATCAACCTTGAAAGCCTGGCCCACATTCCCGCCGATAATCGAGTAGGAAAACTGATTATTCTGCGGCCTAACGTCCTTGTCAACCGCTCTTACAGCCAAGACTCTTGTTCCCTGTCCAGCTCCTTCAGAGACGTTTGCATCATAAACATTCTGCAAGAATTCCGGTGGGTCATTGCCATCTTGAATCGAAATAATGACCTGAGCCTCATCAGTATCATTTCCCCGAATTCCACCTCCGTTTTTAGCCATTACAGTCAACACGACTCGATTCTGTGTTTCCCTATCTAATCTTCTAGAAACGCGGATCATTCCCGATTCTGGTCCAATCGCAAATCCTTTATCATTAGAAGATCCAACGAAAAGGTAATAAACCCTTCCATCGTTTCCAGCATCTTGATCAGTCGCTTGTACGAGTCCAACTGCCGTTCCCACTTCTGCGCTTTCGGACACATCCATATGGAAAACTGGTTGAACGAACTTTGGATAGAATTCGTTTACACCAGTGATGTGAACCAGAACAGTTGTAAAACCAACCATGTGAGGATTCGTATCCGGATTTGCGGCTACGATATCCAATGTGTATTCGTTAGCTTCTTCGTAGTCAAAACTGATTTTGGAAGTGATCGCTCCAGTCACTTGTTGGATCTGGAAGTGTTCCTTTCCACTTCCACCGATAATTTTGTACTGGATGACTGCGTACTTCGGAGAGTCGATGTCCTTCGCTATAACCCTATAAACAAAATTGTTTGGAGGCGAATTTTCTGGAAGATAAGCTTCGTAGAGGCTCTGATTAAATATCGGTGGGTTGTCATTGATATCAGAAACGTTGACTGTTAAAGTAGCGATTGCTTGTTTGGATTCAAATCCTAAATCGGTTGCTGTAATGTTGAGACGATATTCTTGAATTGTGTCATAGTCCAACGGTTCCAGAATCGTTATAGCACCAGTGATGGGATGAACAGAGAATTCCTGACGCTCGTTTCCAGCGGAGATTCGATAACGAACCATTCCATTCGGCCCATCGTCTCCATCAACAGCACTCACTGTCAAAATTGTCGTGTTAACTGGCTCGTTTTCGGGAACTCTGACTTGATAACTAACTGCAGCAAAAGCTGGAGCATGACGGTTTTCTCCAGTTATTACCAAAGTTAATGGTACTTCGTCCTTTTGAGGTGGAACACCTCTATCAAGAGCTCGGGCTTTCAAAACGAAGGTCGTTCCTGGCTTGAGAGAAGTCAAAGGCTTCTTTACATAGACCCACCCTAATTTCAGGTCTACTCCAAAGAACTCGCTACCATTTCCGTTCGCCAAGGAATATTCAATTTCAGCATTGACTCCAAAGTCTGCTTCGTCAGTAGCGATTAGCTGCATGAGACGTTTACCCATTGGGAAACCTTCTGGAACAGGTGTTAGGTATGACCTTTGTTCAAACTTGGGAGCATTATTGTTGGCATCGACGATGCTGATGTAGACTAGAGTCTTAGAAGACATGGGAGGTTTCCCATTGTCTGTAGCAACGACAGTTAGAGAGTATACATTTTCTGGTGAGGATGGTCTATGAGTGTGTTTGTATCTAAGAGTTCTTTTGCTGAAAATGTCTCCAGTTGCTGGATCCATTGTGAAGAGATCGGATGGTTGGAGAAGACTGTATGATATCACGGAATTTGGACCCTGCTTGTCTCTATCAGTGGCTGTTACTTCACCAACGTGAGCCATTTGTCTTTGTAGTTCTGGGAAGTGGAAGTGATAGGATTCTTTGTCGAATTCTGGGGGATTGTCATTTAGGTCTTGGATTGTGATTGTTAAAGCTGTTTCTGCTGCCCAAGCACCATCGGCTGCGGAGACCTTAAGAAGATATTCGTCTTGCTCTTCCCGATCAAGATGTCCAGCAACAGTGACGTTTCCACTCAAAGGATCAATAGCAAACTTGCCTCCTGAATTCTCAGTGAAACTGTAAGTGACATTCGCATTTTGACCAATGTCCTGATCACTGCTCGTAATTCTAATTACGAAAGCTCCAATCTCAGCGTTTTCGGTAACATTCACGCTAAATAATCTCGTAAAACGAGGTGGATTGTCATTTTTATCAAGCACAGTGATAAGGACTGTTGTCGTACCAGTTAGTCTCGGTTCGCCTTGATCTCTTGCTTGAACAATCAGCTCATAAGAAGATACCTGCAAAAATAAATAATCATTTGTCAAAATCTAATTTTCTATTATGTTACTAGGTTTTGTTATCTGATTTATTTCTATATACCTCTTCTCTGTCCAATTTATTATTAGTGGTGATCTCGCCCGATTTCTCGTCGATGGTGAAAGATTCTTCAAAGTCATCAACCAGATGATAAGTCACTTGGCCATTTTCCCCGGAATCAGCATCCTTTGCAGATATTTTAGTTACGAATTGAGGCGGATATTCATCTTCTGGCACAGTCGCGTTGTAAATTGCATTTTCTATCACCGGTGCATTATCGTTGGCGTCCGTGACGTTAACTAACAACTGAACAACACTTCGCAGAGGAGGACTTCCGGAATCACGAACTTCCACCCACGCTTCGTAATGAGGAGCGGTTTCGAAATCAAAACCAGACGCTACTAAAACCTAAACAAAAGACAATTAATTATTTTTAAAGAGTGAAAATCGTCTGAGTGGATTAAATAACTTAAAATACTTCTGAATGTTCGAGATATTAGATTTCAAATATACTTGCCTCTCCAGTATGGGGTTCAATTCTAAGAGCCTCGCCAACATTTCCTCCAGCCATTGCAAAAACCAAATTACTCGCTGCGCCGGAAGTTGGAGTTGTCGCACTGAGTGTTGTAATAATTCTACCTTCAGGAACATCTTCTCGTAATGTGAACTTGGTGCTAATCGAAGGTCGGAAGCTCGGAAATAGTTGTCTTTCCCACAGGTGAATTACTAAATCAGCCGTGACGGTTTGAGGCTCGGCACCAGAGTCAGACGCTTGAATTTGCAATTGGTATGTGCTTTCACTGCTCGACAATTCCTGAGTTGATCTAATAACTCCATTGTGTGGGTCGATGACAAAGCGCTTTGAATCCTCTCCTTGAAGCCGATAAACAATTCGAGAATTTTCCCCATCGTCGTCATCAATCGCCTTGGCACCGAAAAAGAAGTCACCTAAAAAAGACAAATTTGTTTAGTTATTAGTTTTCTTTTGATGTTTCTCGTTTTAGAGTTGAATTTGTTAAACAGCGCAAAAGAAACATTTTATAAAAATCTATAAATTATGGAGAGGTAAAGAATAGTCTTCGATCATAGTCTTGCATCATATAATGCAATTTCATTTCTCAAAAAAAATTCCATTTTCTCGTGAGGATCGTGGAACCAGAGGTATTGCAGTGACCAATGGTTATTTAGCATAATAATTTCGTACCGGGTTTAGTGCCTTCCGGCACGTAGGCTGTGTATCTCGGGCTGGAAAATCGAGGTGCATTGTCGTTTAAGTCTGTCACGGAAATTGTCAGATTGACGGCAGATGCACGTGGTTCCGTTGGGCTGGAGTCTTGCGCCACCAACGTCAAGTGGTAAACGGCTGTCTGTTCCCTGTCGAGAGGTTCCACAGTGACTATCTCTCCTGTACCAGGATTTACGGAGAATTTTTCTGCTCTGTCCCCTAGTAGACTGTAACTGCAAACAGAAAGGAGCTTCATGAAATACACTGATAGAAACTATTCGCTTGTCAATTTTGCTTATTTCTAGACTTAGAGGAAGCAATTAAAAACACATATATCTTAATCTATCTATTCTTTCAAAGGTATAATTCGAGGATACTTTATATACGTATACTTTCTATCAGAAATACAATCTTGACTAGAGGTACGTCATATTTACCGAATTTTGGCATTGAGTCCTTCATCCTTATCAGTCGCAACAGGATTAGCAACCCAAGTACCCAGTGGTGAATTTTCAGTGACTGATGCTTTGTATTCCTGTCGAGCGAATTCCGGACTATGATCATTTACATCCAGTACAACAATTCTGACGATCCCTGATCCGGTTAAAGGTGGCGAACCTAAGCAGAGAAAGGAGAAGAAGGTTGTTAGTTTATTCTAGAAAATAAATAAAAATAATTCATAATTAATTTATTCAAGGTTTTATTGATTATTGCATAGAAATTCCTTGGGATTCGCAAAAAGGATCATCGGCAATGTCTGGGAGGCGTAAACCTCTTGGTTGAGTGAGTGAGAAAATGAGATAGAAGAAGAGGGATGAGATTGATGAATACATAAGGAAAAGAGATGACCAACTAGGTTCCTACACAACGTGGATGTATCGTGACGAGAAGTCTGAGAGCCATAGCGTTCAGATCTCAGCGGGATGCTTCTATAAATTCTCGTAGAAAGTCAGCCTGTGTTCCCCTGTTACCTAATTCAGCCACTTTATGGACCAAATTCGTTATCGAGTTATTATACCGCAGCTCATATAATTCAAAATTTAAAGGTCGAACCTGTTTGTGTGTCCACTGAGAAAAACTATGTTTTTAAAAGATCTGATTAACATACGAAATTTCATGAGCTAAACTAACAGAAGAGCAAATAAAATGAGGTGACATTTCGGCAAAAAGATTCATCTTTATTCAAATTACTATAGTTATTTTTTATTTTTGAAGTGAGGCTTTTAAAGAGGAATCTTCTAGCTTGAAAGTTCTAACGTAAAAATTGGATCCTGAGAAGAGTTGTTCTGGCATTCGACCAGGGTAACGGCCATTTATCGCAGAAAACGGGTGCCGATTGAATGGAGTAGATATGAACCAATTAATGTGCAAAGCCTACCATAAATGGACATTTACCTGATCTACGGAATTATAGAATAGCTGCCCAGATCAGTCAGTGTCTCAAGCAAACCTTAAGTGACAGACTTATGCCTGATCTTGAACATTTGCAAAATGTTCCATCACACTAAAAAAAAGTCGTGTAACAAAATGAGAAGTTGTAAGGAAGAAAACAAAATAATCATGCGTGTGTTTCCTTTGAAATCCCTTAAAATCTCTTAAAATTCTTAGAAAATTCCATGCCTTAAAATTATACGAAATCTTGTAAAAATCCTTAAAATCACTTGAAAATCGTCAAAATTCCTTAAAATTTCCTGAAACCTGATTGGTTTTTGAATGACTGATGGAAGTTGTAAGAAGGAAAACAAGATAATCTGGTGCTAATTTGTAAGTGAATATAAAAATTGATATAGCCTGTAATCAAGAAAAAGATATTCAACTCTCTCAATATGAATTAGTAAGGGTTTGACTAAGTGATGTATATAAATTAGTATGGCGTTTAATTTGACTATTAAATTAGTCATTTCACCATACTTACAACTAAATGAAATAGTAACTCACCTATTACCATAGTGAATAATTAAGTATAACTTACTCATCTATTTAGTAGTTTTTTTTGTTATATTATTTAGCTTTTATAGTTTATTTAACGGATCTTAGAAGATTTACAAAGATTTGTGAAGTATTATAATGAATTTTTATTATTTTTAAAAAATTTTATGGAATTTAAAAATATTTTTAAGAGTTATAATGAATTACAAATTTTGTGTGAAATTTTAAGGGGTTTCTAGTAATTTTAAGAAACTTTCAGGAGTTTTGAGGGAATTTAAAAGATTATCGGCAAATTTTCAAAGGATTTTAACTAACTTAGGTGATTTTAAAGTTTAAGAAATTTCATGATATTTTTAAGAATTTTAGAGATTTTGACAAATTAAGAGATTTAAACGAACTTTTTTCATTGAATAGTCTTACTAATTCATTCAGTAAGGAGTTACCAATTTATAGTGAACGACTACGCACTATTTGAATTAGTAATTACTACTATTAATTAATTAAATGTTACTAATTCATATATTGAGAGAGAAATGCTAAAGAAATCATTCCTAACTTTACGAATTGATTAAAAGTATATAATCGGAAGATGATTTTCAAAAACCTTAGAATATAATCTTGAAGACAAAAGTGTTATACAAAATTGATTTGCAGACCATAAGTTGTGTAGCTATTTATATATTAAAATCATGAGAAACCATACAATTGTCTATTGTTACTATTGAAGTCAGTGATGCGTAGCAGAATGTAAAATAGACTCAAGAAGAAATAAAAGATTTATCGCACGAATCGTAACGAAATCATTGCGTGTACATACAATGATTGGTATTATACTAAAGCGGACATGGTTTGTCGGTCACAAGAATCCCCAGGGCGTGAAATGTAATAAACGCTCTATCGAGATCTTGCTTAGTTGTGAAGTGCCGAACCATGCAAAATGAGCACTTGACCGACGTTTTGCATAATGATCGCGTAACGCCTAAGTCAATTTGTGTTAACTTAAAATAATTCATTTTCCGCGCCAAGAATGATGCAATCGTCTATTTATATAGCGATTAAGCTCAATAAACTGAATAAACTCAATAAATTGAATAGTAAATGAGCCTTTTGTCACATCATAGCAAACACATCGTAATCGCGTCACATATAAGTCTAGAGTTATTTTGTATTAATCTCCTGATAACAGGTTTATAAATAAAGTTCTCATTTTCATAAATATTTTCTCTTTGAAGCGGGTTTCAGATAGAAAACGTTTATAATTGAGTAATTTTCAGTCAAAGCTGTGGAACCCACTACAATATTGGATATGCGACTTCGTACTCACGACTTAGTAATCAAATTAGTGACTCATGACACTCATCGTAAAGTGACTAAAAATATATTATCGGTTCTCTTACATCACTGCAAGCGACGAAGAATTTTTTTAATATACATTAAACAATCCTTGGCATTTCATATACACAAGACTGATTTTTAAACGTTAAAAAGGCAAAAGTGTGCTAATTGCTCGTGAATAATTTGGAAAATAATTTAATTCGGGAGAATTATACTGAAATCATGTGTATTGTATGCATCATCCGTTTCTTGATATTTTTATCAATTCTGTTGATTTGCTTCGCTTTTAGTTTTCCCCAACAACCGCAAACAGGTCAAGATACTCCTGAACCTGATAATGCAGAATATTTTCCAAGCGAGCAAGAAGCCAGAGGTAAGTGACCTGTGTAAGACTTTTATTTATGCTTGAGTCCGTATTATCACTTTAACGAGATTTTAATTATGAATCAGATCTAATTTGCTCTGAATATTTTAGTTGCGTGTGGGGCAGTAAGTTTCATTGCACCCGAAATCTGGAAATGTGCACCATGGTAAAGGAAAATAACTTTGGAAGAAGAAGAAGAAGAAGAAGATATTATTTATTATAATGGATTGTGTACAATATTTTCAGTATAATATATTCTCGACGAAGATAATCATAAAGAAACTCCTTTAGGGAATTGAATATCGTAAACGCATGAATTGGTATAATAAGAAACTAACTGGTTTACCGGGTTCAGCTTTAATATTGGCGTGTTGTTATTCCAGCAATGTTTTTGTCGCGGTATATCCGCGATGCAAAAAGGATCAATGTTGCTCATGCGTGTGCACACAGATCATTCATGTTATATCAAGCACAACGCGCCATAATACCAATCATATAAACTTAGCCTATAAGAAAATGTTTATACTTTCATATGTGTGGGGTCTGCAAAATCTTTTGTGTGAGTACCATATGACAAATTCGCTACACAGTCTTAGGTATTACAAAATTGATATCATTGCGTTTATGTTCAATACGAATCTACCACAAATCTCATATTTTAATAAAGTTATTTTGTAATCCAATTTCTATTTTTGTCTTTTTAGCACATTAAAGATCCATTGTATTTTATTCTCTTTATAGCTCCTCTGTTCTTTAGTTAAACATTCTCATGGACTCTCCTGCTTTATCACCACTCTGATTTTCCTCACTAGCGCGTCTCGTGTTCGAAAGACATTCGAAAGAGCTCTGAAGTGCAGTTCTGCTCTCGTAGTATGTTATTTCATTCAGTTGGTCTAGTTCTTGTCCAGCTTGTAAAACCCAGCAAGCGTTTCGAGGGCGTTCAGGAAGAAGTTCTTCACATCTCTAAGCCTATATATCTCTCTTCAGTTGAGAAAAAGAGTTTTCCATCACGGAAAACATGTTTCAATATTATTTCAACCCAAGAAATTTCTCCAATCTGTTTTAACTCCAAGTTTCACTTTGTCTAGTGGTGAAGGTTGGAATAATTGTTCAAGAGCAAACATAGCTTTCCATTTGTAGGACAAAGGTCCAGAAAGGTGTTTGTCTAATTCCAAGAAATCTATCTCTGACATAAGCAATTTATTTAACCTTAACAGAAGATAGTTTATTTCGTCACCTCTTGTAGAAACTCTTGAGAAAATCTATTGGCGAGTAATTTCATCCAACATTGTGTCGCATTTAATGTCAAGTACTTGGTCACTTAATTGACAAATTACACTCGAGTATCATTTTTTATTAACTTCCTACCAGTTCATCTTATCCCGCCTTCCTCTACTTGAACATTTACGCGTTAACGAGTTTACCACACACGTACTTATAAGTGTACAGTATTTTAATTTAGTTCCAGGGCAAGCAGTTATTATTTCCGAAATAATCATGTGGGTCTTGCATTGGGGCCATGCACAGCGAAACAGTTAAGCCGTTAAGAAGTGAGTTCGGCTACCGAACTAAACCCAAGAAGTCAATAAACTGCGTTCAAAATTCGAGAAATGCAACAACGAAAGGTGTTCGTAAAAGCAACACTCAATATTTTTATAGCTCATAATTTCCGTAACCATCTATAATTGTACACTAATTCAGCAAAGGTAATATAAAGAAGGTAAAGGTGCAAAGCCTAAAAATAATTGCAAATCATAATAACCAAATGAAAAAGACTCAATAAATTAGACCTGCGGTTTTGCTCAAGAGAGGCAAAGACAATGGTCCTCTTTGCTCACCTCGTCCTCATCTTCGATCAACATGAACCGCTCGTTCTCAGCACTAAAGACTAAAGCCAGGTTAGGCTTCTTTAAAATCTGCCCCGAAGGTCCAGTGTGGCTGTGACCAACCAGTTTGAGGTATAAAAGCCGATATTATAGCTCCACACATGATCTAGATCTGGCAGTCGAACTTGTACTTAACAGGTTTCGACATCTTTCGATTTAACGCACTGCTATGGGGTTTAAATGGAATTCCCATGAAATCCATTTTGTGAAAGAATTGTATTATTCTTATTATATTTTAAGAGGAATCCGAATCGTCGGTTTTTTTCCTTTGACATAAGAGAATGAGCCAAATCTGAAGTAGGGTGGCAATTCCGCAGTAGAAGAACATACTTGAAGATACCATAGATTCCCAAAAGGATAAGATATATTGGAATGTATTATTTCTTTCTAGCTCAATCTTGAAGATTGAAAATGATTCAAAGGTATAGAGACTCTCAATTTACTTCCACACTGAAAAAACAAGTTGATTAGGGCAACAAGCTTTTTATCAATAGACATGGTATTAGTTGTGACAACTACTTGGTTGGTAAAACTGACTAACCAGTTTGTTGGGGTAAGATGTATAAGTCACATTTACCACCAATATATTTTTTAAGAAACCAAAGTACTTAGTAAGAGTTAAGTTTTATTCCTTCGCGACATTGGCAGTCAGGGTTGCTCGGTTACGCGAAACTCAAAGTTTTATATGTATAATACGTAATTTACGTATTATTCGTAAAAAATGTAATTAATATAACAAAATGGGAGACTGGAAAGGAGGGTCAGGGCACAAAGAGCATAAATATAACCTCACTTTTTCCGGAATGCAGAGTAAATGAATTGTTTTTTATAAAATTTTAAAAAAGAGTAAATCAAAAGTTGGAAGTTCAAAGGGATAAAAATCGCTTGGAAAGAAATTAAGTTTGAGCGGCTGAAAGTTAAAAATCGAGCAGTTTCAAAATGTTCAATTTGTAAAAGTATATTTTTAAAAAATACTAGCTAAGACCGTCTTCTAGCTGATAGCTGGCTCATAGGTATATGAATATTGTTGGTCCTTTGTTAATATAAATGATTGTATTTAAATTTTTAATCTTCTGCCATCAGAAAGCAAGATGTTTGCCATTTTCTTGTTTTAAAGTGAAGTCTAACTTCTCCTAAAAGCAGTGTTGTGGACTTGTCAGCGTATTAAAGAATCAGGTTATGTTTACTTTGTATATGAAATAAGTGCAGTCGCCATCTTGAAAACGTAAATTATATGTAAATAAATAGGAAGGTAAATTACGCACGTAATTTACATGTAAAAAAATAAGGCAATTACTTAAGATAAACGCAACCTAGATTTTCACGATCGTCGCCATTTTAGTTTTAACCTATCTGTAAATATATCTAGGTATGAGGCCAATCGTATATTAAAAAATGTTAGACATCGAGCTGTTATTGAAAAGTTGGAGGTTTGAAGATTATGTGGAAAAGTTCGAAGTTAAGTAAAAAAATGATGAATAAATGGATTCGATATCAACTGATTCCACTAGCATGAAAAACGACTGAAAAGACTAGTGAAAATAGCAAATTTAATTGTAAGAACTACAACATCAAGAAAAGTAGTAAGGACAAGTACTACCATCCTTACAAATAAAAGTAGTAGCCCCAACCATTGGAATAGCAGCGGAATATATTACAAACTAAAGTAGTTGGCCCTACTACTTTAATATATTAGTAGTCCCAACCAACTCGTTTTTCAGTGCAGCAAGACTCTTAAAGCAAAGGCTTAAGGGCCCTTAAGCATGGTCGTCCTTTTAGCAAAATAAGCAAAGAGAAGACAAGAAGAGAAGTGTCACCTAATGTAAGGAAGACATCGTGCATATTCTAAAGCTAAACTTAGCGTACATGCTCACACTTGCAGGTAAATAAAATGCGAGTAAAACGAGGTGTACACACAATGCAGCACCAGCTACTCGCTAACTCGTTGGTTGGCTTGCTAGCTGGTAAAGAGCAGTGAAAACCGTTGACTGTGGTAAGCAAGCGAGTCGAAGGAGTCTGATGTGCGACCTTGTCCTGTCAAGCTCGTCGCCATTGTCCACCGATGCTGAACGCCTCCATCGCATCGGTGAGTTTAAAATCTTACCTCTGGCTCTGGCTTTTCTGTGCATTCTCTACGCTGTCGCGTTCGCAACGGAGTCAGAAACGAGGCAAGACTGCAAAACGTTTGCCCTTCGGCCGAGGACTTTTTCCTTGTTATGCTCCTCAGGATCTAGCTTCGAAAACGAGGCTTCTTATCCGAATAACACGGTAAAGCGATTCTTCGGAATTTGCGAGTCGAGCCAAAGTTTTCTGCTCAATTGAGTCGCTCTTGCGCAAGAATAAAATGTCATGATTAGCCTTCGCTTGCCCGAAGGAGTACGCTTGTTACGAATGCCACGAATTTCCGGTATAATTAGATGACAGAATAATAGGAGCGACTAACGAATCAGGATTTGTCATTTTGTCAGAAAATCTTCGTGGGTTTGACTCAAGATCACCGAGAGCGTGGGAAATATCTCTTGCTTTTGTGACAATACTCAATTCTAGTTAATAATCTTACGTGGATACTTCATAGACCTACATGAGACGTGACATCTTCCCCCCATATTTCGACCATGGAATACCAATTATTCGGACCAATGCAAAAAGAGAATGTGTGTATAAATAAAAATATTCCTATTACGCATTGTTGATTTGAGAACAGAAATGAAAACAGCATTATTACCCAAGAAAATGTACATGTAAGGAGCGATTGATAGCCTCTGGAGTATGGTGGGGTCTTTTTCAATGGATGTGTAATTACGCCCACCGATATGGTGCTGCCAAAACCTATTTCTGTGATTGGAGGTATGAGGCTGGTCCTGGGGCTCGTACGGACCCATTTATTCACGGTACTCCGCGGGACCGGCATAATAATCATAATATTTCAATGGAGAGTGGCGCACTTTAATAAGAGAATAAGGGAGTGTGACGGCTCCGTAGAATGAATAAAGTAGAATATAATATGCAAGCGCGGTTGGACCCTCTGAAAGATGCATGGCGGGTAAAAGCGGGAGATAAGACCCGAAATATCGGGAGGGGGTCGGGGCTGGAGGGGGGAGGTACTGGGGACCGATTATCATAATCGCGCGTCATAACTCTTCAGGCTTCTCTACTTCGCCAAGAGACCAATAACTGTAGGGTATCGGGTATGGATGCGCCCTCGATGTTCTCGCGGTGGCCACGTAACTCAAGTCAAGTCCCTATATCCAACAAAAAATTACACGCTTTCACACACATCTAATATATATATATATATATATACATTTATTTTAAAAAATTGTTATGCATTCGCGCGAAAAACTTCAATTTATACTGCACGGGACATTTTAAGGCATAAACTCTCTTGACGATGACACTCCTTATTTATTTGAAGGAAAAATTATATAGCATTATAACTACTTCGATAATCTATATCTACACTTATGCTATTATAGAAGAGTAAATCGTTTGAGTGACAGGGTAAATATTTGCTGAGGTCTGGATGAAAATAGCATTGAAATTAAACGTCTCTGCAAGAAATGTTTCCTGCAGTTGTAACTGTTTTTATTTCTCTGGAATTTCCGTCCATTAGCTGCTGGCACCTGGGTCCCTGATAATAGAGATTCATACCTATTAATTCCTCGTATTTCCCGATTCTACGGCAAGTAAAGTATATTTTGTGAAACATTGGGTATCAGCGGTTTATAAGGTAAAAGGTGCACAGTCTTCAGTCTCATGTTATTCTTTACTGGACCTAGTGATGGTTGCAAGAGTCCCACGTTCTGCTATTAAATTTACCAAACCAGGCATTGAACTCTCCAGGGTCTGGAGATTTTAATGCCTGGGAGTGGAATTCTGACATGTTAAATATCAATAATCTGAGCTATTGTTAGTAATTTGTGCAGGTTATTCGCTATTGAAAAGGCAGTAGAGTAGATTGCAAAAGCAAATTCATTTCCTTCTTTCTTTCTTCGACACTAAAACCCACCAAATGACATTTAAACAACCTCATTTTCCCGCGAGGATCAGACCTTTCCTCCAGTAAACGGTGGCACAGAAACTGCCTCATAACGAGCCATTCCCCATTACTATACCTAGAGTTATCAGCACTTCTTATCTCCTGTCTGCCTTGGAGTCAATCACTCGTCTCGCATTAGTTCCCTCGTAACACGCATTTCAAACAATGGCGAAATACCCCAAGAGCCATTTATGGACCCTAGGCGCAAGAAAGTTGCAAGGAATTTGCCCAATGAGAAAATTCTTTGAGAAGTCAATAGAGTCATTACCGCTCTTAAAATTTTATATTCAGATTTATGAAATACCTATCCTTTCGAAGTCGCTTTATCATTTGCATTACAAAACTTGGAAAGATTGAGAGTCCAGGGGAAAATAAGCCCTAATGAGTTTAAAAAAATTGAGTGGCTTGAAAAAAAGACCTGAATGAGATATTTCAATATACTATTCGGTTTTACGTCTGTGTTCCTAGCGGCGATTTTTTTAAAAACCCTTCTCTTCTCTTTCTGAAGGTGCTCGCCGGTCCCGGAGCGAACAATACAGATTTGCAAGCGCGATAGGTCATTGAATCTCATTTCCCTTCGCATCTTGCGTGTGACTTACTTGTGGTCTCGGCTGGTTCTACGTGTGAAGAAGAAGGTACGACGCAGAATGCGAAGAATACAGCACTGGGCACAGACGGGTTGGCAATAGGATAATAAGAGAGCAGGGGTTTGTCGCACGACTGGCCTATTAGGACCGCCGAAGAAGGTATACGATTACCTCTGTACAGTGCTGTATGCCTACATACTTGTACGAACTACAAGCACATATGTTACTCATACGTGTAAGAGAGTCTTTACAACCTATATACAGGACAAGTGCTGTATATGTACCGCATTTCTAGCCTACAGGGCTCACTTTGTCTCCTGAGAATTTAGATGCCTGAACACTAGCTTTGCTAGGCTTGACTGCCCTTTCCTGTATACATACACGATTTTTCCCACTCCCATGTGAATATTTTTAGAGCTCTTATTCTTATTCAAAGACGATAATAATTATAAAATTCAAGGTGAATTGAAGAAAATGTAAAGCAATTCAATGTCAACATGGATTTGAAGAATTTTAAGAGAGTTGGAGGGATTTCTAAAGATTTCTGCATTTTCTGAAATTACCTGTTTTTTCAGAGAAAGTGTTTACATTTCTTAGATAGAATAATCACTGAGTGTTAGAATAGTAAATAGAACATTTGGAAGAATGAATTATGGCCAGGAAGGTTCAAGTTCAAAAACTCGATTTGATTACTACACGTCGTGTGAGGGCAGAAGGAGTATTAATTCTAATTCCAAAACGATGTGCCAATCGGACAGAGTCTGGCGTGCGACTACTACTGAATCATGATTCCATCTCGCTCCCACTTCAGGAGAAGGTAATGTAACTTCAGTAGTGACAGCCTTTCCCAGCGAGACTCCGTTACCCAAGTCGTATATCCTATCCTCTTTTGATACTGTATAATTCGTCATTCCCTAGACTATGAACATTCCTCTGGTCGTAGGAAGAAGAAAAAAGTGTCATTACACTTGTAAATGTGACCTAAACTATTCTACTTTATATGCAAGTTATCCATCTCAATCTTAAATCAGTGCCTTTTATAAGTAACCTGGCAATTTCAGAAGCATTGATTAATTGGAAAGTTCCTAAAAAAAGTGGTCTTGACCATTATAAGTTATTACGAGGTGGTCTCTTTGAATACTAGTCGAGTCCGTTCATTCTGATTTTAATTATAACCACTTTTCTCAGTCTCATTTTACGTTATCTTATTTATGAGTTTATTTAATAATTTGGCAGTTTCTATTTTTGAAAGCTTTCAAGCTTCAAAGTGTGAAAATTTCTAATAACTAGATGAACAATCGTATAATATGTAGTTTCCCAAGTTCATCTAACCGAGAGTGGAATATTTCCAGTTCTTGATCACTGATCAGAGAAAGAAAAAATCGGAATAGTTTAGTGATAAACGCTCGATGAAGATAAAGTGAGTGGAGGCAACGTGTGAAAGGAGCCTAAATCTCCGGTCTAGAAGTCCTGCATTCCTATTTCCTTTAATGGTTTATTTTCTTGAAGCTGCGTGTGTCTCTATCTCCCATCTGCATCTAGGTACCCACTCGAAGAGGCTACTCTCCTTACGTATACCTGCACGGGGACCTATCACGTATGCATCCCGACACGCACTTAAAGTGCAACCTTAAGAGCACTCTTCGACAAACGCATTAGTGTCCTGATGTGCGTATCATTATTGACTCATCGCTGGGAGAATCAAAATCCTCTATTTTGTTCCTAGGTCGCTATTACTTCTAGCCATCAGCAACTGTTTTTTAATTTTCTTTGCAAGTCCTGTACTTCACGAGGAAGCAAGCTCTGCAAATAGACCACAGTTTCTTCCACTTACCAACTTGAAGAGCTTACAGGATGTCTATTCATCCCGTATGGAAAAAACTTGGTCTCAAAATAACGTCTCGTCTCGTGACGAACTGGAAATTGCTTTCTGCGCCTTGTTGGCGAAAAAAGGTTAGCAAAAAAATGTTGTCGTAAGTAGGACAAGATGTTGCAGATGTTGTCTCGTCTTTTCTAATTAAAATCCCATTTAAACTACAATTAAATGAATCCAATAAATTAACTCACCGGTATCCATAGCTACGAGGGTCAGGGTGTATTCGGAAACCAATTCTCTGTCGAGTGGTCGAAGCAGAAAAATATCTCCTGTGCTGGCATTGATTCTGAAGAGATCGGTGTCACCTTCCTTTAAAAAGTAGCGAACTTGGTCGTTGTAGGGAGGAGTATCAGCATCATAAGCTTGGACCTGTGAGCAATTAATTGTACATTGATAATTAATTTCTATTCGTCATTAAATTGCATTTTATTTAGAATGGAGGCACCAACCTGAATGACGAATCCACCTCCAGGAGGCACCATGTTCTCCATAACGTGCGCCAAATAAGGCGAATCGAGGAAAACAGGGGCATTGTCGTTAATATCCAAGACAGTGATGATTACTTCAGAAGTGTCGTCTCGAGAAACTCCTCCGATTTCCTGGGCACAATCTTCTCCTCGAACTGTAAGACGATATCTCGACTTTCGTTCGAAATTCAAATTCTTCGCGACCCGGATTACTCCGCCGTCTTCTGAGATTGTAAAATCACGGTTGTCATCGCCAAGCGTTATGCTATAGCGAACTCTACCATTGGCACCTTCGTCGCGATCTGTTGCTGAAACCTAACATAAATTCACTCGTTTTAGTATCGTTTCCAACAAATTATCAAATTAATTAATTGGGATTCGAATTAAATTAAACTCCGATACTTTGATCCCTGATTATTTAGATCCGTTTAGTTTTCATTATGACCTTCTTACTGACCAATGAATTATCGATATGCTTTCATATACCATATCTTTCGCAAGTTTCATGTTACGAGTGAGAAAATAGCGGTAATAACAATTAGGTATTGTTCAATCATTTCTTATTTTAGGAAAAAAATGAAGTAGTGTTATCAACATATCGATTAATAATTCTCAGGCATGTAAAGAAACGGTTGTTCGCTAATAGATTAGAAATAAGGAACTTTACGATCTTGGCCACACCTTGGTTCGCTACAATGTAAAATCCTAGGAATTTATTTCTTGTATATTTGAAATTATCCCGAGTAAGTACGAGTATTATGAGCATTTTACGAATAACGCTAATTCATTTTCCGAAAGGAAGATTGGTATGAAAAACTTGGAAAATTGAATTCCATACCTGGAGGACACTGGCACCAATGCTTGCATTTTCTGCAACAGTGGCTGAATACTGTCTTGGGTCAAAAATTGGAGAGTTGTCGTTCTCATCAAGTACAACAACAGTGACCTTCGCTGAAGAAGACTTTGGTGGATCGCCTCGGTCTCTCGCGGTAACTTGCAGAGTGTAATTGGGTCTGTGTTCTCGGTCCAAAGGTCCGGAAACTCTCAGAAGACCATCAACTGCACCCAAAGTAAACGGAAGTCCATTTTCCTCCAAAGAATATTCCACGTAACCGTTACGTCCCTCATCACGATCGACAGCCTTGATGGCCATCACAACAGTGTTTGAGGGAGCATTTTCTATTATTGTAGTCTGATTTGGCGAGATGAATTCTGGGGCCAAGTCATTTACATCAAGAAGAACAATGGTCACCTGGGAAGTATCAAAACAAATTATCTTGTTAATAATTTCAGTTGATATCAGTAATCTCACTAAATGAATAAAATAAATGGATGAAATAAGAAATTACCTGCACAGTTGATGATAGAGGATGAGCTGGTGGGGAAGGACTGTCAGTGGCGCTGAGTATCAAATTGTAAAGAGGTTTTGATTCCCTGTCAAGTGATTTTCTGGTATAGACAGTTCCGTTAGATGCAATATCGAAATCGTTGTTCTCGTCACCACTCGCAATCGCATAGATGACTTTCCCATTGTCCCCAGAGTCAAGATCCTGGGCGGTCGCGGATAGAACTGTGGTACCAATGGTGGCGTTCTCCAGAACATCCGCAGCATAGGGACCTGGCTCGAAAATTGGCGCATTGTCGTTCAGATCCACGACGTTGCAGTAGACCGTGACGGTGGATGACAGAGCAGGAATTCCACCATCAGTTGCTTGAACAACGAGGATGTAATGCTGAACCTGGCAACAGATCAAGAACCTTTTGAAGACGGTGGTCCATGAGATTTAAGAACAAAGAATTAGGAGACGTCATGCTCGCGATCTTGTACTCAATCCTTCATTGATGTCCAATCAAAATTATTATTGATTATATTTAAACTTATAATAATAATTCCATCAAGTATCCAATATTTATTCTTGAATTATATTTTTTCTGAGTGTGTGTTTTCAGTACAGAGTATACTTTAGTATAATAGTACGGTTTCTGGACTTTTTTTAGAATGTTAAATACACGTTACATGTATTTTGCCCAAAGGACAATATAATTAAAGTAAAATTGCGAGGAATCTGCAAAGCTGAGGACTGCAGATAATGACACGGAAACTATACGGTACGACCACTTGAAATGTAGTTATTGGCGAGGGAAGAATTACACTCTAAAAGACTTTAGGTCGATGTTCAGTTACGACTATAGAAGTGGCAGCACCAATCTATAAGCTATACTGCAATTCCGTGTCTCTATTAATCGTTATTCGCTTAGGCTAATAGAAACAATTCCAACATAGGAGAGCAATATCTTTGCAGAAATCGAAGCCTGCAACAAAACAGTGTTTTCACTTCGCCTAGCGCCACCGTATACTTAGATTTGTTGGCAGTAAAATACCAATAAACCCACGCTCAGGCGTCTGCCACTCGCCAGTACGTTACTATACGGATATATTATATACACGCACATTCAGTCTGCTCTTAATTTATTAGAACTTATCGACACTGAATAATTGACAACGTAAGCTAGTTAAAACCAAGCACCCTGGAATAAAATTGTTTTTAAACTGTAATAAATAAACCCATTGATGTTTTTATATATTATAAATACGGACCAGATTTCGTAATTTATGGTTACACTGAGCCATTATGTAGACCAGTACTTTCAAAGTCTGAATGCAACATTTCATACTACTTGAAAGACGGTATTTTGAGGCATGTCTATTAAAAATATCTGAAAATACATTACTGGTCAGAATTGTCAGTTCACCTGTTTTTCGATGATAGTTTAAGTTTTTTTAGAAATAGAAACCTCTTTAAATAAACATTTAAAATCTCTCAATTTCAAATTCCATATAGAATATTTTAAAAGGCATAAAAAAAACCCTTGAAGTCCGTTAAAATTCGAGAAAATCTCTTAAAATTCCTAGAAACTCCTTGAAACTCCTTAAAATTAAATCCTTTTAACATATATTCTTTAAAATCCATTAAAATGATTAGAAATGCCATGAAATTTCATGAAAAACTTTAAAATTTCATAAAATCTTTCAAAAATCATTAAAATCTCTTAAATTCTCTTCAAATTTCACGAAAATATTTTTAATCTTTTAATCCTTTTGAAATCTCTTTAAATTAAAAAGTCCTTCAAATTTCTGGAAACGTTTTTAAAACTTTTAAGATTCTACAAAATCTATTAAAAATCCTAAAAATCTTAGAAACTTCTTGAAATTAATTGAAATTCTACGATAACATTTAAAATCCTTATGTATCCTTTAAAATCCATTGAAATGATTAGAAATCTAATGATATTTCATGATATCCTTTAAAATTTCCCAAAATCATTCAAAAATCATAAAAATCTCTTAAATTTCCTTAAAATTCCTAGAAACCTTTTAAAATCATTTAAAATTCTATAAAATCTATTAAAAATCCTAAAAATCTTTTGAATTTCGTAAAAATCGCTTGAAAATCGACAGAACCTCTTTAAATTCCTAGAAACTTCTGGAAATTCTTTGAAATTCTACGATAACATTTAAAATTCTTATCTATCCTTTAAAATCCATTGAAATTATTAGAAATCCCATGACATTTCATGAAATCCTTTAAAATATCCCAAAATCATTCAAAAATCATAAAAATCACTTAAATTTCCTTTAAATTCCTAGAAACCTTTTAAAATCATTTAAAATTCTATAAAATCTATTAAAAATCCTCAAAATCCTTTGAAATTCGTAAAAATCACTTGAAAATCGACAGAATCTCTTTAAATTCCTCGATACTTTTTGAAATTCCGTGAAATTCTACGATACCATTTGTATCGTAGATATCCTTTTGTATCCTTTAAAAACCATTAAAATTACACAAATTCTTTAAAAAATCATAAAAATCCTTTAACATCGTGGAATTCTTTTGTAATCTCTGTAAATCTCTTGAAATACCATGAAAAGATTTAAAATCGCTTAAAATTCTACAAAATCTATTACAAATCTGATAAATCTTTTGAAATTCGTAAAAATCACTTGAAAATCGACAGAATCTCTTTAAATTCCTCGAAACTTTTTGAAATTTCATGAAATAAAGTATCCTTTAAAATTCATTAAATTAACACAAATTCTTTAAAAAATCATAAAAATGCCATAAAATCCTAGAATTCTTTTGAAATCTCTTTAAATCTCTTGAAATACCATGACAAGATTTAAAATCGCCTAAAATTCGTAGAATCCTTCTCAAATCTTTTAAAATCCCTTAAAATGCTAAAAATTTTTTCAAAATCTTAAAAATCTTTTGAGATTCGTAAAAATGAGTTGAAAATCATCCGAATTTCTTAAAATACCTCTCTAAACAAACGTACGTAATGAAATGTCTCAAAAATTTCTCATACATTGTTGTTTCAAACTTGATTGGCATTTTTAAATGATTTTCACTTGTAAAAAATAAAAAAAATAATTTATGTCTTTTAAAGAAACTTAAAAGAAATAATGTAATTAAATTTATATAAGAGAACTGAAACGATCATCGAAAAACAGATGCACTCACAAGTCTGACCAATAGTGTACAACATGAAAAAGCCTTATTGTAAGCCGATTAATTTCTTCCTTATCTATGAATCATACCAATTTTGAAACGAAAAAGTTGAAACATTTCATCACGTGTACACGAAAGAAGTTCAACAGGGCTTGGTATCTCCTTAAAGAGTTTCCAGCGGTAGATGCTGGCACGAGATGTCGATCCGAAGAAACGCAGCATACCTACTTATATTGTAGAGCCGGTACTTAGGACAATGAAGAATAAATACAGCGGTACCGTTCATTATTGCGATGTCAAATATCGCGATTTGCCATAATATCCTTTCCTTTCTTTGTATAAGATTGCATGCTATGCGCCTATTACAAACTGACTTCAGATCGGATCGAAATTCTAAGCAACGCTCGTATTATGAGCAGCGGCATTTAAATTTATCAAATTTTAATGTGAGTCGTGAAAGCGACTCAACGGCCTGTCGTTGACATTTTTCATATACCGCGATTTCACCCGCTACATATTCCGCATGAGTCAGTGCTACCACATCAGGGACGAAGAACAAACCCATTCAATAAGGCGCACTCCATAAGAAAATCTTTTACAGCTTTGAATAAATTGTTATATTTCTGAAACTTGGCCGTTTTTACTACACCTCCAACCCTCGAATTCCTAAAAATATATATATTAAAAATCAGCAACCAGCCGTTAAATTTTCAGCCCCTCGAAACTGTAAAATTATTGCCGTCAAAAAGGACCTGCTCTTCGGTTCCGCAAAAAATTCTGTCAGAATGCATTTTTCCTTCATCTTTTTAAAAAAATGATTTAAATGCAAGGTAAAAAGTATCTGCATCCCTATTTATTCACGAGCCCTGTCGTTTTGAGAGCAGCGGACTTGTCTTCGTTCGATAATCGACCCCTTGAACTCTATACTTAACGATTTTACAAGGACCGATTTTCGAAGAGCACCGTATTATTTCTGCGTTTCCATTCTGTTTTGTGGGTGCTTTCGCGAACACATAGACAAGAGTTCCTCCCCATTGCCCCGTAATAATCTTGGCGTGTATCTAGAAGGGCGTTTAGTCTGATGAAGGGTTCTATAAACGGCCTTCTGCCCCCGTTCCCTTACCATCCGCACTTGCCGCCACATTTCTTCGGTTAAACTTGCTTGCACACGCTTTTTTTCTTCATTCTTTAAGCCGGTTATACGATTCGGGGATTAAGAAATCAGAAATAGGATTATCAAACAGTTAAACTCAAGTCTTATATACTTTAGAGACAGTTCTAAATGCCCTTACGTCAGAAAGTATATCTGTGTCTAATTTACTAAAAGTCCCAGCCGACTCTACATTGTTTATTTTTTCATTTCTTTTTAAAAAAGATACGACAAATTTTCAGGCCACGTTTGTTTTTATTGTCTCTGAGACAAGATTTATTTACAAAGTCTTCCGAACCTTAGAATCTTTAAATAATTGTGTCACTTCGTCATTTGGTCAAAGATATAAACTCGAAAGTCAAATAAACAATCATCAATCACTTTTTTCTGATACTTCACTAAAAATTATAAAACTCTCGAAAGTTTGTTTCCGCTCAATTCTCAAGATATTTTACCCACTTAAAATTTTTTGCTATTGTAGAAAGTATTTTTGGGTCCAATAATAAAATAGGTAAGAATAATCAATTAAAAAGTAATCAATCAGCTCCGGTAAAAATTTCTCTCTTCTCTCGCACTGTAATCGGTCGAACTGGAACTATAATAAACACGCAGAGGAATCGTTCTAGACATTGATGGTTTTTATAACTTCGTATTAGACCTACGTAGGTGTATTTAAGAAAAGATATATATGTATGCGTATGTGTTTACGTGAGAATGTGGCTTGTCTTAGGACCTCCGAAACGCAGGATTGAACTGGCATTAGAAACGTCTGCCTGTCGGGCTGCCGTCGATCAGAGTTAAACCCTAAATTCTAGACCCGTGTTATTTAAACCAAAGAGGTGGTTTAATAGGTGAGCGCCCCGGCTTTATACTTGCACTTTTATGCGCTTCAGCGCCGATCTGTGCACGCTCGTAAACTTGCATCGCTTCACTCAAAAGACTAACTTCTGTAATTTATGCAGCTACATTTTGTACTGACTATTTTCAGTTTTTTATTATCGGGCTTGATTGATGTTCTCCACTTTTTTAATTCGATATAATTACAAAAGAATCAGCCATATTTCTGCTCTAGCGGTCATGCTTATTTTATAACGGAAATTATTTTTTAAAACTATTGATGGATTTTATTAGTTGAAACTATCTCTGAAGTTGAGTGAATAAGCTTGAAGTTTATCCTCGCTTTATAATCAAGAAGGTTGTTTTTATTGACGTGAAATGCGCCAAACGATTTAAATAAATAAATATTTATACACTCGCGGACTCTATCTAGTTCGATATTCAACGAGGGTTCACAGGTTTGCTTCGGATCTCGGACCTGGACCAATTAAACGACAAAATTAATCATTGAGGAGAGAAGGACCAACCTGTTCGTAGTCGAGACTGGCCGTAAGCGTGAATACGCCGGTGTTTGGATTCAGGGAGAACACGTCGTTGGCCCAATCGGAGATCAAGGCGTAACTTAATTGACTGTTCAGGCCTTCGGCATCTGCGTCCGTTGCAATGACCTGACCAACACGACTTCCTCTTGGCACGTTTTCCGGTACGTCGAAGGAGTAGGCCATTGCTTGAAACATCGGTGCATTGTCGTTTGTATCCGTTACCTGAAAAATCAAACGAAAAAAAGACCATTAATCAACAGCTTCAAAATTGGATTTATGATTATCAAGTCATTGATTAATCTGATACGTTATGCGATTGTGCGTGAGTTCGCAAAAACTTCTTGTATCCTGGTGAAGGAGGCGCATCAATATCACCCAAATGCCTATTGATATAAGCATCATATGGTCAAGAATTAACTTATCGAACACCCATTTGCCATAATTTTCATTCATGCGAATTTTCGACTGGCATAATCTCTATTCGTTCTAAATGCTTTTTATTACAGTTTTTAGTATATAGAATTTTAATTTGGTATAATTTCCACATTTCGGAACTTCCATTATTCTTATGCTGGATATTGGTATTAGGACACAGGATGTCTACTCAATTCCTCAAAAAAATTCTCCGACTTTTTCAGGGAATACGAATTTTATACCGCCCCACCCCCCACCATTACAGCATTATCTAATAACTGTGAAAGTGCATTTTTTGTCCAGATTTTAATGTTTAAATTACAATTATATGAATCATAGTGTTATTATTGATTTTGTATTTCTATAATTTTTTCTTTCAGTGCGATGACTTATTTTTGTTGTTGTTCCAGAATTTTGCTAATAAATTCACAATATATATTATGTCGAATGAAAGTTCCGAAATGTGGAAATTATACCAAATATAATAAAAATTCTAAATTCTAAACTCTAAATAGGTGTTCGATAAATTCAAAGAAAAAATTAAGTTGTTTCAACAAAATATTTTGTTCAACCTAGTTTGTTTGTTTGTTGTTGACAAAAAAAATTTGGTCAACAACTAAAAATTTGGATCTTTTTAAAAGCTGGAATGTGAATACATTTTTGGGACATTTTGAACATTATG
>JAUESI010000010.1:2859333-2870183 GCA_032275145.1 Synergus laeviventris
ATTAAAAAACTATTCTTGGATTAATTATTTGTAATATTTTATTACTTAACTAGTTAATTTTCAGAAAAAAAATCCGAATATAAAAAAGAGGTGGAATTATATCAAAAATAGCTTCTCGCCATCCAGAAATCTGAAGCCACAATCTCTTTTCACCCATTGGTTGTATTTCAAAAGATTTTAACTCGTTTTTAGAAGTTTTTAAAGAATTTTCAAAATATTTGCAGTGATTTTAAGGAATTTAGTGATTTTAAGGTATTTGAAAAAATTTAAAAGAGTTTCAAGATTTTGCAGTATGTAATTTCAAAACATAAATATGTTTAGATTTAAAAAATGTTCTTTCAAATATTCTGGAAAATCTTTTAAAATCATATGAGATCATCGAAATTCAAGAAATTTTTGATGGCACTAAACAATTTCAAAGTATTTTAAAGCAATACTAAAAACTTTAAAGATTTGCAAGAAATTTTCAAGATATCAAGATATCTGAAAGGATTTCAAGAGCTCTTAAAGTATTCAAAAAAATTGTTTTAGTTGCAGATTTTGAAGTAATTTGAAAAGAAAAAATGTTGAGAATTCCCTATTTTTACCCGATGTAAGATTGATATCAATGAGTTATTACTACTATATTATTGCCTCATATAAATGCCTAATTATATAAAAATATTTTTATTGAGTAGATAAACCCGGTTCTCGTCAGAAGCCTATTTTAAATAGAGCTATAAATGGTGTAATTTCTGCACGGGAGCCGCCACCCACCTTGACCTTAAGAAGAATTGTAACAATCTAAAGGTGTAACAAACATTGTAAGGATCTGTGTGAAGGAAAATATTTGCGTAATCACAGAGCCGCGTCTTAATCGTGCCTTCATTTCCGCACACACGCTCGGATATCAATCTCAAACAGGTATTCCGCGTGTGAGCCTTTGCCAAGGCTAAATGCGTTGGTATATATGCGAAGGCGATGGTCTGTACAATTTACAATTGCAAGTACCCAGCTGAAAACGGGAAGAATGTCTTTCTTCGTCAAAGCAGGTGTGAAATAACATGTATGTGCATTCGTGCATCATGAAAAATATCTTCCTTACCCAGCATTGAAATCGAAAGCAGAAAGCAGGGAGTAATTGCTTCCTCTCAAGATCTTTCTCTCAAACTCGCATATATATGATTATATGCATTCATTTAAATAGAGTTTTAGATTGATGTTCGTATAGGGCCTATTGATAGAGAAAGTGATCTAAGTTACGTCTGCCTTTTCTGGAAAATTAGCTCATTTGTAAACTACACTAGACCTGGCACGAAACGTACGTGGAGTTCCTATAATTGGCAATGAAAGTTGTCTGTGTTGACCGATTAAAACCAGTGTTCTCCTTCTGTCCATTGACAATAACAGTTCGTTAACATGTTTGATTTCAAGCCTCGTATATAATATGAGACATAAAAAATCATCTGTTTGTGAATTCGAACTGTTTTGATTGGTTTAATGAGTTTATGTAGCATTGAGTAACATAGGGCGATTTGATTTTAAAATTTAACTGCCATAGATGGCGAGAGAGTTGATGCAATGAAAGTGTACAATGTACATAGAATGGCAAAATTAGAGAAAATGTTCTTTTCATGTCTTTGAAGTTCTGAACTTTCGGTACATGATATTTCAATTAAATAAAGAGTCATTACAACAGCAGAGATTTCAAAATAACAATCACGTCAAAATTACAATGTGATTGTGGTTTCCCTCAAAATGGCCAGCGGTGCAGACAAAACGCCTGTTGTGAGTTCTGTCAAGAAAATTAGTACACAAAAAGAAGTAAGTTCAAAAATAGACTTGGCGGACTGGTTTTGACTCAGTCACCATACTTCAAAACATGCATACGATGCAGGATATACGGGTTAATTCATGCATATAAAGCAAACAATTAGTCCTTTGCAGAATTAACAAGAAATCTGTAAAAGTTCGATTAGCAGTTGTCTTTAAAAGGCATGCATAACAATTTGCAAGCCGATAAATGCGGGATACTCAATCTGATATTTTAAAATAAAAATCAAATTAATATGCAAGAGAATTCATAAATAATTTATATATATATATATACTTTTATCTTTTCCGAATTGAACATCATAAAGTATGTTGAATCTTAAATAGCAAGAACAAAGTAATAACTTTAGTTTTATGCGGCAAATGCTAAAATAATTGTTGTGAAACGTAAACAAATTGCATGTCAAGAATGTTTGTTTTCTAAGCGCGCATTACATATATCGTTATGCTTTGTACTATTATATTATAAAAGTATTGGTTGATGCCCTAAAAGACAACATGATTCCCACGTCAATTTTCATCAAAAATAAGTTTACGATATGCAAAAGAAAGAAAGAAGCTTCAGGCGATAAAAATAATTTTTGATCCGAAAAGCAGTTTTTTTGTAAGTAATTTAGGCGTCAAGCAGTATATGGCGTGACTATAAATGATCTATATAATAGATAAAATATTTTTTTCATTTATCAAGATAGTACTAAAATCGAACAAATATAGTTTATGATTGCTATACCAGAAGGAGAAACTAAATAGGTAGTTCAAATACAAAAGGTACTTTGTATATACTCTAAAATAGTATTGTAAAGCATTGATTTCCATAAGGAATAAGCTTTTGATTCGAAAAAAGGAAAGGCCTGATCGAGTGCAATTTGGGCATCAAACAGTGGCGTGAGCATAAATATCTCAATTATAGACAAGATACTTAGTTCTTTATCAAACGCTGTAATTTTCTATAATGAAGCTCACTTCGGTGGACGATACAGACTTGCGAAGGAATTCATTAAATATACTCGTGCTCGCTTTCTGCCACTGGTTCATACCGTGATGGGTTCGTTGCATTACAATTTTTAGCTTTGAGAAAATACGGTAGAGGAGGGAATCTAAAGCCCCGTTATATCCCTCCTCCTTCCCACGACTGTATCATCGACACGAAAGCACGATGCGCCGACTTAGAGTCAATAAGTGAAGCGAAATTAGTTACCAAACCTAATAATAATAATGATACTAATAACAATAATGATAATAATAATAATAACAATATAACAATAATAATAACAATAACAATTAATAATTTAGCAAATTCCGATCACAGGAAGAAAAAAGCAGTACTTGGCGCGAGTAAACTGTCACGTTATGTCATTTTAGGTGATTTTAATTGCGACTGGATTTTAAGTCAAGTTTCAACATGCCTTTAACAACGATAATTTACTGTCGATATTGACAACACATTCAGCTATGATTTTCCCCATAATAATCTAATTGACGGTAATATCTCTGCTCATATAGTCTCCACTCCTATTGGCAAATGACAATTACTAGTTCCCGATATCTAGAATCGAGATCTAGTTCTTATGATATTATACTCGTTTTTGCTCAACCTTACAGGCTACCTATATATTTCTGAAATAATAAACTCAGAGCAATTAGTACAAATATAAACGTGCAATTAGTAAGTATAAATTACGATCAGTATTTGTCTTGTTATAACTGAGATACCACGGAAAAGGTTAATCGTGATCAGAAAGCTGTTAACAGAGCATAACTTTCTTCACCAATTTTTTGATGTTGCATGAAAACGAAACTTGCGCAAATAGGAGAGATTTTTTTAATTTACCATAGGTGCATGTAAGTGCCTCATTTAAGAACCGTTCGCGCTTTAATGTGAAATGCAGAACAGTTATTAGACGGTTATTATTTCCTTCCTGTAGCTACAAGTCTATTATAGATCACTTCAAATGGATTCTGAGAATTGGTTAGACGAAGATATTTTATAATATTCTTATAATGTCTGAGAAAGTCATGCAAAAATATGCTAATGTGCATTAAACAACAACAAAAAATCAGTTAAAAAAGAAAACAAAATCCTGATTTTCGTCAGATTAAACGTCTGATACTTCAGCCCAATTAATCTGCGTTTCTTATGCATCCGACTATTCATATTTTTCATTCTGAAATTGGATTGAAAATAAATCTGGTATTTTTTTGCACATAAAGTGTGTGATGTCTCACTAGCACAAAATCATAAGAAATGCAAGAAACGTAAAATTTTGGGTGGAGAACATTTCAATAAATCGAACTTTGGTTGTTTACCCGTTTCGTGGATAGACTGACACGCAAACGTGCATCTGTGTTATTTGTGTTGTGGTAATGCGTGCCGTGCAAAGCTATGAGAAGCAGAAGGAACACATGAGGCAACAAAAGAGACTAAGAAAAGCAAGCATCTCGAGATGCCGAGGAACGCGAACGAGCGAAAGAGTGCCAGTGGGTAAGAGACGCGTTCAAGGATGGAAAAAAAGAATCTCAGAAAAGTAAAAAAAGAGGCAAAAACAGAGAAAAAGGCGATGAAAGAGGGGGGAAGCGTAGAGAATCGACTCATTAATAGAGGCGGTAGGTGGCTAAGGTCAACTTTTAAAGCATCGCGTGGTTTTTTTCTGAAGTGTCCTGCGAAATGTGCCCTGCGAAATGTGCCCTGCGAAATGGTGTTAAAATTTTTGGCGTACTGAAATCGGCATGACTCAATTCGCGAATAACATTGCAGGTGTTTCGATGCAAATTTCAACCCCAATGCATAACATCATGAAAATATATGTATACCTACTCAAGTCCAATGTTAAAGTCAATCATAAAGCTTTTGTATTTCACATACTTCCACAAAGGAAAAAATGCACGGGTAGAATTTATTTATGAATTATTAAATGATTAAAATGAGGAAGAGACTTTTATGATCAGCTTTATGGTAGCTTCCTTTTATTCGCCTCGTTGAACGCACGCCTATTAATGCAGAGGATGGTTACACGTAACACTCGCACGCATATTGTTACAACTCATGCACGGACGCCTACGAGAAACACGCAAATATCAACCTATTGATTCTGACAAAGCGGATAAATTGGTTTTCGAAAAGAATATATATTGCTTCCCACGCGCATCCCCGAAATTTGACGTCACAAAAAGAAGAAGAAAAAGAGATGCCGCCGAATAGAGACAAGCAGGATTAAACGATAAAATACCTAGATATTTATTTCGAATTGAGAAGCTCTTTTCCTTTGCAAATCAATTTGTCAGTGACAATAACTCCCGATTTAAAAAAAGATTGAGTTCCGAAAGGCGAGTCTAGTAGAAGGAGCACTCAATTTAAAAATCAGGTTTGTCTTTCCACAGTTTGATTAACGCATATTTTTATAAATGCTGTATTTGTAAGTCAAAAATGATAAAATATAAAACTCACGATCTTGAAGTTTCTTGAGTGAAGTTTCTTGAAAGCTTTTTTTCGCAACTATAGAAAGAAGGAGTGGCTTACCTGAAATCAAAAGAAAAGAATATTAATTAAGATTGAAACAGGCAAAATGATTATGATAATTTAAAGTGGAATCCAGGATTGGATTACACATAAAACGCAACTATCAATGCTAATTGGTATCTGCAAAGACGTTGTTCCCACATCCCAATTAAAATTATATCTGTATATTGATTTCGCTTCATGTCGATCATCAATGCCAATTCTTATAAATCCAAATTATGGTTTATTCTCATAATTGTTATATATCGAGAATTCGTTGGTACACCATGATCCAAAAAAACGATCTTACTTGATTTAAAAAACATATATTCAAATTCCGAAGAAGCTTTAATTAATCCACGCAAAAGGAACCTTAATTTATGCCTATAATGACACTTTCTGAGTAAATGGCCATATATTATGACTAAAACCATCATGCAAATGATAAATCCTTAAATTCGTTAAAGATTATGTTCCATGTAAAGAGATTAAGTCATTATTCCTGGATTCAACTGAATCAACTCATTCTGGGAATCGAGAATGAGCAACTTTGATTTTGCTTCTGGAAATGAGAAGTTCAAATTGAGAATTCAAATAGATTCGAAAGCACCGTGACCCTTCCCACGGCAAACCTCCCGATCCGCCCTCAATAAGATCCGTAACGGGGTATTATCGATCGTCGTGCTATTTGTGAAAGCGGGTGTCATCTTAGCAAAAAACCGCCGTGTTATATTCAATCCACGGTAATACACTGTGCGATCTCACCGACCGCCAATCAGCGACTTGAGTTGAGCTAGTATTTATCCAGCAACTTTCCTCAATCCTTAGACACCAGCTCTCAATCGGTAGCCGATCAAAGTCGATCACTCGTTAACAGAGCGCTACGATCATCATTGCGAGGAGACTGATGGATGTACAATCTAATTGGGTTTTTCGCGATCCTCCGGGACTAATTATCGCGGAATTGTACTGAATTAGTTCAGTTTCAAAATAGCTTGCGAGATTGAGTTACTAATTGGAAATCGAGATTTGAAAAAGGAAGGAAAGCTGAATTATCAAGTGATAACAGTAAAAATTGCACTTTACATGCTACTTATTTGTTGTAATTATTAGAATATGTTGATTTAATGTTCGAGAATATTCATAAGATTTCTTATATTATCAGCATGGAGACATATTGCTGGGCTAACCTACTTTGTATTATTGCATCGGATTAATATTCTCTCGATTGCATATTCTTGTCACCTCAAGTGTAGTTTAAGGACAAAAACTGGTTTAATCAATAGTTTAAATGAGGATAAATAGCAAAAAACTCAAAATATCTTTAGATGTTATATGGTTGAAAGTGTTGAATTTTAGGGAAATTACTTTTTCAGATACTTTTGTATGTGTTTTATACACTTAAATACATTATTAAAAGTTACAGTGTTTATCCTTTATGTGTGTATACAATTCCCTTTTTGATATGTTTTTCTCTGCTTATAAATAGTTCATTTGAATGACTTAGCTAACTGCATAATTTATAAACTCTCTAACAGTTGTTTTAAGTGTTTCTATACGACTTTTGACAGTCACTTATTTCATAAGCATTTTCAACTTGATAGATGTAATCAAGAAAATGGATAGAAAATATTGTAAAATAGTGACCCAGATTCGTGGGAAATAATACTGTACTTATTTTTCCAGGGCAAAGATGAGATCAGCAGAAATAAATGGAATTAACCGTGGGAAATTGGTAGCTATAAAATCATCCATCATTGCACACATTAACGTATGAACTGAACAAATTGCATTCAAATGGTAATGTTAGGATTTGAACTGTTACTGATTGGAATGGATGAAATTTCGATTATTACCGATAAGTATCGATGGTACCAATGGGCATTAATGGAAATTCAACTGGTACCAATTGATATCGATCCCATTTGGACTCGTACCAATTGGAATGGATGGAATTTTGTCTGGTACCAATTTTTATTGTTGGAATTATTGGTATCAGTGAAATTTCAACTGGATCCAAATTTGGACTTGTACCAATTATGGAATGGAATTTTGTTGATGGAAATCTTGGTGGTACCAGCTAATTTCAACTGGTATTAATTGTTATTTATGGAATTTCGACTGTTATCAATTGATATTGATATAATTTTCGTTGGTACCAGCTGATGCCAGTGAAATTTCGACTGTTAAAAATTTATATTTAAGGAATTTCGATTGGTACCAGTTATATATAGTTAAAATTTGAACTGGTACCGATTGAAATTGATGAGACTTTCCTAATTAATTTATTATTAAAAACGTAATTAAAGTAATAATTAAAAAAATTCCTCTAGTGAGTCCTTTACACACTATCGATTCTTTCTACAGAAAGAACAAATAAGAAGGCTAAATAGTGGGCATTTGTTCGTAAAGGGAGGATATAACAGAGCATGGTGAACGTGTCAGGTTAGCTTCGTCGAGGCAGGAGGTTTTTCTTTTCAAGGCCCGCTCGGGGTCACCTTCCTTGGCTCTGATGGGCCCTCTTTGATTCCTGAAAGGGCCTTACAACAATAGCGATGTGGCATGAGCAAGAACGTCGTCCTCGTTGTCGTCATCTTCGAGGCCTCTCTTTCCCCTTCTTCCCTTCACACTCTTCTTTCTCACGTACTGGGTGTGAAGGCGTTTTGAGAAAAATCTTGGATATTTCGAAAGTCACTCGTGCAAATCAACTTAGTCATGTGTAGGATATTATTAAATGTAAAATAGTAGATTAGCACATTACAATTGTAGTCTAGCCATCATTTAAGACAGACCTGGTCCAACATATATGAAAGTGATCAACTAACTAACCCAGTGTAACTAAGCAGATTAGCAAAAGTACGTAGAATTCTCAACAAGGACCAGAACCTGATATTTCCTTTGAATTAGCTCTTTTCTCACGCATTCATGTCTCTTTAGCAAAGAGAACAAAGATCAGCGTGTCTTTCACGCTTGAAACGAGTTCAGTGTCGAAATTCGAATATGTAGGATTTAATATTACCAGATCATTCATACCATGGATTGTTTGCCTCGAGCGACGATTTTGCGAGTTAGATAGACAATAAGATTATTGGCCAATCACCTGTCTTCGATAAAATAAAATAAAATAGCTGAGAAAATGTGTTTGAGAGATTGTAGGCTAAAGTAATTTAAGCCTACACATTGCACACATTCTTTCCTCATATATTCAAATGTAAACAGTCCAATTTCCCCATAAGATATCCATTTTATCCCAGGATTGTGAACACATTTTTCAACTCTTTGTCTATTAATCTTCTGAAGTAATGAATGACAATTATCTTTTCTCTGTGTAAACAGTTAGAGAGGCAAAGTTTTGATGATGAATGCTCATGATTAAGAACAGAGAGATGATAATTAAGGACCCAAACTACAGAAAATTTAAGACTCATCACGTGTCTCTTTGGATGTTCGACTAAGTCAACACTTACTACTGTGGGGCGTGACTTGGACCATGTTTACATACGCGGTTCTCTAACTTTTATCGGTATTCTTCCACCTCTTTCGAGCACTATCTGCTCTCCACTCACCTCGCATATTTACGCTTGAACGCACGCATCAAGCACGATATCAAGATGTTTGTGAGTCGAGGCAGAATCATGCTCGGCCTCCAAGATCCAACTTGGAAGAAGGACCCTCGTCTAGTGGCCACGGACAGCTTCACAATACAACCCCCGAAAACCTGTCTTCCTTCCCACCCACTCTTTGCACTACCCACCTTTATCACCATTCTATAAAATCTTCTCTTTCTCTTTTTTTTTTATCCCCTTCCCTCTTGCTTGACAGTATTTTTAAAAAACTGTTGGTTTTATAAAAAAATCGAAAGGCGAAATTAATTCAAGTATATAACATCATATCACAATTGCATTCGTTCTATAAGTCGAGAAGTACATGATTTGAAACTTAATGTCGTACGTGCAGCTCTTATCGCTGATGCGAGCAATGTATAATGTGCATAAAGTATATTGTTTATAAAGTAGATAATCTGTCGTATCATAATATGACACATCTAATCTTTGTACCTAGAGAAAGTGGGACATATCACAAATGCCAATCTCCTTTGTGATAAACAAAAGCCCCATAATAATAGTGAAACACCGTTATGGGATGGTGACTCTGCTGCATGTCAAGACTGCTCAATTGCTCAAGAATTAAACTAGGGGCCGAAGAGCCTTATTCAGCTTGTATAAAGTGTATCAATACCATACGTCTCTTAGTTTGCCGTCAACTTTTCAAAATATATTCTTTCGTAATTCATTTCTAAAATAAGGTTGGAGGTTTTAACTTGGAGATTCAAAAATAGATATTGAATGTTGGTATAATTTTGACTGGTGTCATGAACAGTTTGAGTCAAAGTTTGATCAATTTGATCGACGAAATATCAAATTGTATAAATAACTTCTATAATTGGGGAAAAATAAATCTCTTTTCACCCATTGGTTGGATTTCTATTTGCGATTTCAAAAAGTTTCAGGCGATTGTTACGGTTTTAAAGTAATAAAAATTTGTTACAAAATATTTCAAGGAATTTACAATGATATTAATGAATTTTAAAGGATTTTCAAAAAATTTGCAGTGATTTTAAGGAATTTAAGGGGATTTCAAGAGATTTCAAGTGACTCTAAGAATCTAAGGTATTTAAAAAATTTTGAAGACTTTCAACCTTCTCAAGTAATTTTAGAACATAAAAAATATTTTTACATTCTTTAAAATTTTTAATTGTTAAATATCTTGAAAAGTTTTGATATTTCATTAAAATCTTTAGAACTAACTTAAAATGTTTTTTAATTTCTTTTAACGATTTTTAATGATACTAAAAAATGTCAAAGGATTTTAAATATATACCAAAAAATGTAAGTCTTGCAAGAAATTTCAAAGATATCAAGATATCTCAAAGGATTTCAAAGAATTTCAAAACATTTAAAACTATTCCAAAATAGTTGGATGCCCTGTTTCATTATTAACGATATCTGAGTTTTATTACATTATTTAAGAATGGGAATACCAATGTATAAGATTGGTATTAATGGGATATTACATATATATATTGTTTCCAGATGAATTTTTAATTATATTAAAATATTTTGATTAAAAATAAAAATCCCGACCAGGGCCTCCTCAGAACCCTAATTTAAATAGGGCTAAATGCTGCAATTTCTGCACGCGTATAGATTTCAGTGATATTGAATTTGCAAAGTAATTAGCAATATTCGCTGCTTTATATGAATTTTAAGAGATTTTTAAGAGATTTTCTTAAAATCCTTTACATTATATATACTTTAAATTCCATTTTAAATTACCTTAAAATCATTTTGAACCTCTAAGTGTGTATACCTAGTTTTAAAGCTCTTTGGAAATCAGTTTACAAATTGTGAACAGTTTTCAATCCTTTGAAATTAAAAACCTCTACATTTTTTTTATTTACTTTGAATTCTTTTGAACTCCTTTAGAGTATTTAATTCTTTTCAAATCTTTTGAGTTCTTTTGAAGCTTACTTAAAATTCCT
>JAUESI010000010.1:2892584-2918444 GCA_032275145.1 Synergus laeviventris
CTGAGCAATTTCCGTTATACGAATAAGGGAAGAGTGAAGTCTTAAATTGAGAGGAGAATTAAAATTCTCGAATTGAGCGTACAACTCGTAACAGAGTGAAACGAATCGCCAGGCTGCATACATTAAATAACTCGGAATTCCTCCGTGGATCGAAGAAGACAAAAAGAAGTAAAGTTTAATCATTGAAGAATCATTTTTCAGTGTGAATCATGGCTTGAACTTCCCGAGAAGAGCGGCATTATTACATCGATTTTGGATTTATATGATATTGCGGTCAAACGGTCGATTCGTAAATAAAAGATTTTATGGACTGTCATTTTTTCACGCGTCTTCATATAATCTTCATTTTTTGTATATGTTAATGGGCTCGGCTGCATGCATGATTCATGATACATAGTTTGAAAAAATCGTTAAATCTTGAGTCACACATTTAAAAATCGAAGATAAATAAAAAGTTAAAATCTCTCGAAATCAAAATAATTAAGATTCTCTTTTTTTTTTTGAAGAAGCACTTTGTTCTCTCGTGTTTTCGGATAAAAGCTGCATCAGAAATCGTATATGCCACCGATCGATCGGCAAGTAAATATGGAGGTAACTTTTAAAACATCTCCCTGTTCATTTGGCGATACGTGAGTCGGCTCCGGTCATTAGCGAGCGCGGACTTTGGGACTCGCGAGATAAAAACCTGGACCGACCAAGCTTTACTTTATACCGAATCGAAAGCATACTTCCCAAGAATGGTCACAATGCGAAGGTCATCTGATTATGAAAAGATCCGAGTTTCGCAGAAGCATATATATTATATATCCAGTTTTGGAGATGCATTTAGTACTGCGACAAGGGTCAACTCTATATACATTTTTCAGCTTATAGATATTCCTTTTAACATAGATTTACCAAGAACTCTCAGATGCAGAATGCTGCCTGTTCATTTACTAATATGGATGACATTTATTATTAAAGTTTCATCAAATGCATCAATAAATTGCAAACGTCGGCCACCGCGGCGCGAAAGAGAGTTCGTTCAATAATTGTCAGAGAATAGCCTGTTGCGCTGCAGGAGAAATCTAACTAGCAAATAAGGATTGTCAGTGGCTTCGAGTTGGCAGTATTGTCAACTGTAGAAATAAACCTCTCTCTCCTCACGTCCGAAGTCTCGTGACTTTCAGTTAATCAGCGGAATGTTACCTCTTACATACATATTAATGTTTACGGCATTAAATTATCTACCCTGAAAACCAATTTTCTTTTCAGTTACGGAGCAAGAATTTCTTGGACCCATTTGCAAATAGATCGAAAATTATTAGCAATAGATGTGATATTGTGAATCACTTCCTGTGTTCTACATGAGCTATTTATAACATAATTTTTTGCATCCTTGGAGAACAATAGAAGAGTCCCTCGGCGCATTTCGCCCACACACCTTTGTTATGGGAGTCGTATGGGCCTTATAGTGTTACTTTCGCTGCAGGAAAGATTAAAGGAAGCAATAAGGAGGATACCTCAAACTTTCTCCATTTGTAAGTGCAGATGCGGTAATATATTTCTCGAGATTTTAGCGCCGATCGATGCCGCGAGACTGTCTACCGGTCTGGCGATGATTCCAATCGCGGTCGTTATTCTTATATTCCAGGGATTCTGCTTTAATTTCTCCAAGTCGTGAACAAAAGTTTCGAGAATTTTGAATGCAAGTTTTTCAAATAAACTTTATGAGCAAACTTTGTTTCCACTATTTTACGCTTGCATATGAAAAACACTCTATGGTTGTGACAACAACAGAAATAGTAAAATATGGCATAACCACGTAATATATACCATAAATTGTAGTTGTACCATATTTTACTATTTCCATGGTTGTCACTACCCTAACAGTTTTTTCCGTGCTAGAAAAAATATTATTTGTTAAAACTTAGGTTGCACTGAAACCTAGTTTTAGTGAAAAATATTTTTGAATGCAAAACAACTTGACAAGGCTTCAAAGAATTTCAACAGTTTTCAGTAGATTTCAAAAGATTTAACAGATTTTAACGAATCCGAAACACTTATGTTTTCCAATTTTTAATCTTGAAACTTTTATGAATTTTTTTAAATTCTCTTGAAATTTTTTAGGAAATCTTGATATCTTTGAAATCTCGTAAAATTTCTTAAATCACTTAAAATCCTCTTAAATTCCTTAAAGTCACTTAAAATGTTTTGAAAGTTCTTTACAATTTTTTAATATCATTTAAGTCCTCTGAAACGCTTAACAACATCTTTTAATTATTAAAATATCTTAAAACTCATCCGGAATATTTTTGATATGCCTAAAAACTGCTTTAAAATCATTTGAAGTCTATTGAAATCGCTTGAAATCCCCCAAAATCACTTCAAATCCCTTAAACTCCTTTAGGATATTTTGATATGTTTGAAATCTTGCAAAATATCTTCAAATCCTGTTCAAATCCCTAGAATCACGTGAAATCTTTTGAAATAGTTGAAATCCTTTCAAATTCCTTAAAACCATCTAAAATCCCTTGGAAAAATTAATCCCCCGGAACTATTTTGAAATTCTTTCAAAATTCCCTAAAATCACTTGAAATCTTTTGAAAATCCTTTTAAATTCTTTAATATCATTTAAATCCTTTGAAATACTTAACCAAATTTTTTAATTACTTAAAAATCATAAAACTCATCCGAATTTTTTTGATATGCCTAAAAAATTCTTTAAAATTCTCAAAATCACTTCAAATCTCTTGAAATCCTTTTCAATTCCCTAGAATCACCTGAAATCTCTTGTACTCTTTTGAAAAAATTAATCCCCTGAATTATTTTGAAATTTTGTAAGATCATTTAAAATCCCTTGAAAAAATTACTGCCCGGAAATTTTTTGAAATATTTTTGAAATTTCTTAAAACCACTTGAAATCTTTTGAAGAGCCTTTTAAATTCTTTAATATCATTTAAATCCTTCGAAATACTTAATCAAATTTTTTAATTACTTAAAAATCTTAAAACTCATTCGAATTTTTTTGATATGCCTAAAAAATTCTTTAAAATCCTCAAAATCACTTCAAATCTCTTGTAAAATATCTTCAAATCCTTTTCAATTCCCTAAAATCACCTGAAATCTCTTGAAATCCTTTAAAATGCGCGTAATATCATTTAAAATCCCTTGAAAAAAATGAATCCCCTGAATTATTTTAAAATTCTTTCAAAATTCCCTAAAACCACTTGAGATCTTTTGAAAAATCTTTTAAATTCTTTAATATCATTTAAAATCCTTCAAAGTTCTAAACAAAATTTTTTAATTGCTTTAAAAAATGCTTTCAAATGATTTACCTTGTGGAGTCCTTGTCCGTTTTCCAAATAAGGACCACACTAGAACTAGAGCAAAGTGGTTACGGCCTCACGAGACCCCTATTTCAATATTTCTGCAAGGGAAGTCGGTGAAACTAAAGTTGCTCTTAAGTGACTGGTCAATGATGCAGTTAGCATACACACAAGGCTAAAGGATCGTTTCCGATGACATTATAATTATTCGGAATGAGTGCTGAAGCTATAGTGCAATAAAGGCAGCCGCGGTTGAAGACTGGTTATATGGGCAGGTAAACAAAATAGATAAAATAGATAAAATAGCCAGGCATTATGAAGGCATGTCCTTTTTGGACCCCCGCTGACCAAGACGGTGGAATGCTTCTGCTATTATAAATATCTTCACCTAAAGGCTAAAGCTATAAAGGCGTGGGACCATGCACTAGGACTTACGGTACCAACAAGTCAGAGTACTCGACATGCTTGAACGAACATGAAGTTCCTCTAGAATCACCGACGGGTAGCTATTCTTCTTTTGGCATTCATTATTTTCGATTTTGCCGATCTAATATCTTTTCTCGGTTTGGCACTTTCGAATGTTCAGCTTTCGTTTAAATCAGCTGGCGATCCGACACTCTCCTATAGGGACAAAGGGAACGCATTTTGGACCTCGAAGGGTCGTCACTGATCATCTCGGCCTTTAATCGAATCGCGGAGATCGCAGACTTTTACTTTCGAGGCTTAAGAACCTCTTCCGAGAACGTCCTTCATCGACGGTAGTCTACAATACTTTTTGGGGATCGTGTTAAAAACCTTTCTAACTTATGGTACTTTTTAAGCTTCGAGATTTAAGACATAAAAGGAAAACTGAAGATAAGGTTTGTTTGGAGAGATTCTTAATGTCGAGCTCTAAAAATGCTAATCTTGTAAGGTCTATTCTGGTTATCACGGTGACTATACTTTGTGTGGATTTTTTCGGAAGAGTTGTGATTTAATTCATCTGACCACTTTTTTCGTGAAAGCAATTCGTTGCCTGACCACTAATTGAGTCGATTACTTTTTCTTAGTTTTCTACTATCTACTTCTCATGTCAACACACTCAGATTTTCGAAGAAGTTATGACTGTTCCATTTTAAGTTGGAAAACACATTTTAAATCTCTTTTAAAAGAACTGGAAAGGTTCTTATATAGTGACAAAAGAAAACATCAATGAAACCATCAGAGCTCCCGAAGTTCGTAAAATTGTGTTAAGATGTTGAACAAACATTGTTTGCAGTACTGCAAACATGATGTTTTGCAAAGTACGCCTGGGAAAATAATATCTTCCACAAACAAGTTTCGGCTATAACACACCAGTACGATATTTATAGAATGTTGAAATAAAAGTTACGAAGGAATGTTTTGAGACAGCAAGAAGAAAATTCTAAGGATTTGCCGGGTGTCACAAGAGAAAATATATTTATATAATAATAATAATACTCTAATCGGCTGTCAACCCACCATATCCCGTACAATAACTGTACTTAAAAGGCATAATAGTAAGGAACCTCCGGAGGTTCAGAATACTTGTTACACGCCGAATAGTAGAGATTCTATTGAAAATTACAAGCTTATTACACATTACGATCCAACTGTGAGAACTCCAACATATCTGACACACATAAGATGACCAACATATATTTTTCAAATTAAATTCCAGTTCTCAACTCAATAGTTACTTATCTCACTTCTTACTTCACACTCTTTACACTTATTACTTTTTACTCATTTCATTTTATTCATTTCTTTTTACTCATTACTTCCTACTAATCCACTTTCTTATACACATTTTACACAACATTCCAAGACATTTAATTCTGTCTACACATTTTCCTCAAGATATCTTGAGACGCCAAGTTTCACTATAAACAAGAAATAAATAAGAAGTGCTTCAGCTCGCGTAATTTACGGTTTTTAATATCGATGCAAGGCGATCTGAGATCATTTAATTTTAACCCGTCAGCAGAAACTCGTAAAAGCCTGCTGCGTTTGCAGGAAAGAAATCTATGTTCTATGCAATTCGAGCAGTAGGTGTGAAAAAGAAAGATCGCTCTTTTTGCAGCCTACTTATGCTAGATAAATCAGAGCTTGTGTAGCAGGACTAGGCCGGAATAGGCTTTTTCCTTTACTCATATCGCTCATAGTTTCTCTATGAATTACGGGCTCTCGTAAAAGATGACAGTCGGGGGGTCATAAAGAAATAAACATACTTCGGGGAATCCTCTTCTTCCAGTGGCAACATATTTATACATAACAATTGTTACGGACAAAGCATCAAATCTATGCATGCGAAAATTGACAAAGAAGTTCCATCAACCGTGAAAGAAAGTTGAATACTTTGTTTACACCTTTAGGACTATTTTTCTACGATCTATGAAAAAAGAGCGTGTTTCGCTCGGGACTTCGCGTAGTATGCGGAAATTCGTTGGTTGCCGGTGAATGGCATCGAAACCACATACCGGTGGCTCTGCTGTGCCAATGTTCATTGCATATAGACCGAGTTTCGTCGGCAGGTAGAAGGGGATTGGGATTGCGAGCAGGACTGCTTGAGCACGAGCGGCGCGGCGGCAGGTAGTTGTTGCATTTTGAAACCGTGCCAAGGTGGGCGCAGGGTGGGCAAGGTAGGATGGCTCTCAGAGGAAAAAAAGACCTGAAAAAGGATCTCGAAGATATCCCTCCAGCAATCAAGCAACGGAGAAACGGTATGCCGTCCAGGAATTCCATTCGTTTTGTGCGGTTCCTGAATTCAATGGGACTTGAGAGTGGTCCGTGTTCCCGCTGCGAGACATTCTACGAGGACACTTTGCCTGACTACGAAAATATGAAAAAGGACCTCGTTAATCGTACGGGTGGCTTCTTTTATGTTAAGCTCCTACGGGACCAAAGACCAAATGATCATCTCAATACCGATTATTCTTTTCGCCAGTGAGATTCTAATCACTGATGGGACATCCTTCGACTACTATATTATATATATACATATATATATTTACGACTACACAATACATCAATCGCTATGAGCGAATCCTCAGGTAAAGCTTGATACCTGCCATTATTGTACCTACGCATCTCAAACAAGTGGATTCAACCTTTATACAAGCCGCTATTATCTTCATAATTTAAGGAAATTCTATGTTCTACTTATATGCACTCTCTCCTTAAAAGGAGCAGTCATTGAATATACCTACACCACAATCATTATCTTCTTGAGCGTTACAAAACAGTTTCAAACATCTCCTGTAACTCACAAGGGGACAAACTTTTTCATTTTCCTATTTTTCCATTATTCTTAAATTGTCACAGCATGATACTTTTGACGTTTTAAACGTCATCAATGAGATTCGAAGCACGTGGTTGGAAAGTTTACTTATACATCTGTTATACATACTGGCAATTATGATTTCCCGTTTTTGCACTCCTTTGTCCTTTTGCTATAAAGATTCAGAGGATTCTAGACAATTTTGAACCTAACAAATCAAAGGATTTAAAATAGTTTTAAAGGATTTCAGAAGTATGTAAAATAACTTTGAATCTTTATAAGTTTCATCGAATATATAATTAAATCTTTAAATTATTTTAAATCTCATAAAATCTCTTAAAATTTCTAGAAATGCCAATATATTTCGTAAGATCCTTTTAAATTCCTTAACATCATGAAATCTCATCAAATCTCTCAGAAGTTCTTAAAACTCCCGAAAATCTTATGACATTTTTTTTTATTTCCTAAAATCCTTTTAAATTGGAATCTATATAATTCCCTAAAATATCTGAAAATCCAAGGATATTTCGTAACGTCCCTTTAAACTTTTTCAGATATCTTAATATAACTTAATATAACTTTTTTGACAGAAATAGTTTTGATAACGAAAATAATCTGAAGATAATTTTCAAATTCGGCACATTCACACAAATTATGCAAGTTCCAAAACAAATCAACAATCAGGTTTTCGACCACAATATTTTCAATATATTGGTAACATCACTTTTTTAAGATAGGAAACGAGCAGAAATCGGATTTCATAGAGCTCTTCAGGGTTTTGGGAGATTTGTAGTGATTTTAGGAAATTTCAAAATTGAAGAATTCCAAGAGATTAAAGTAACTTTAAGAAACTTTATAAGGACTAAAAAGACTGTATAGGATTTTAAAAAAATTTAAAGGGATCGTAATAAATGTTTATTGATTTTAGGGATTTGAAGAGATTTTTAAACGAATTAAAAAAAGTTATCAAAAATCAAAACGATTTTCTAGAGATTTTAAGGGATTTCAAGAGAGTTTACTCTCTAGAATTGAATCAGTGTAAGTTCACTGATTATCAGTGACTCTCTTTTCAAGATTTCATTAAGTGAAAAGTCACTGATTTTTTACTGATTCAAGTTTAGAGAGTAAAGATTTTCAAGGGATTTCCATGTTATTTCTAATGGCAAGAATTATAATATGAATTTGAAGAGATTTTATATAATTCCGAGAGATTTTGAAATATCATAAGAGATCTAAAAGGATTTCATTTGATTTTATGAAATTCCGAAGTATTTAAATGTATTTGTTTTAATTAGTTAATTCATAAAGCCGCAAAATAAACAAAATCATTTACGTTTAACTTCTAAGTTTTAATTAATCTCTATTGCTCTTGTATAGAAACATGTAAAATCTCATATAAAATTCAAATGCATTTCCGAAATTAAACCCTGAAGTATTATATCCGTATTACTTTATTATAGTTGTAATTGGAGTCACCCACACCGATATAGACTTCAACGCCTTTGGCATCTTGTTCATTTTGAAATAACCCTTTGAGAGAACGATTTTCTGAGGAAAAAGTACAAGTGAATTTCGATGTCAGGAATATAAACTAACTTTGAATATTTAGGAACAATGAGAAAATAGGAAAGTTATATAGGGTTATGTCCAAAGTTATAGATATCAGTTTTCCAATGAATATGAATCTTACAGTTTCTAAAATTCTAATTTAAAATACGTCCATAAAAATATTTTTTGCCGATGTTTTGTTTTGCTCAGCAGAATAAAAATTTAGAATGCACCTTGCGTTCAGATTAAAATTATGTATTAAAAAAAATGATTTTATACCATATAAAATTGTGAAACAACCCTATTGCACATAATAGAGATCATTCTGTATCAGTTATTTATCACAAAAACTTCGACAACTAAAAACAACAGCCTTAATGACACCATAGTTAATCTCTATAAGCACCAAACATAACAAACTATAAGAACACGATAAATATACAAGACTATTGATAATTGGAGGAAGATATAAGAAAGTTAAACTCTGAGGAAGGTTTTTCGTGATTGCTCAAGTTCGTTGATGCTATACTGTTTCTACTCATCCATTGGGCGAAATGGTCTCCAAGAAGAGGCAGCCATTATTTAAGATTTCGAGCGCCAGACTCGCGATATCAGCTAAAAAGTGCATCGCGGTCCCCTGGTGAATTATTTCTTGTCCTTTCGGCGAGTGGGGATATCCGAAACGACAATTGTGTTCGGCTTTCGCCTGAAAATGCCATCTCATCTCGGGTCGCATCGCTCATGCGTCGTTAGGACATACCGCGCAGCTTAAGCCCTTCTTATTCACCGAGCGCTTAGTTTTTTGCCCAGGAATCACCCTGACTCTGATCAGTCATGTGATCCCATACGCTAAGAAATACAAACTGTCCAAATGCTCCTCCTCCGATCCTCGCAGCAAAACCTCTCCTTAATCCTATCTCCAACAATTATTCTACATGCCTACACTCTGGAATCAACATACTTCTATACCCCATTCTTTAAATGCCAGAAACAGGGAATCAGAGATTAGTCTATCCAGCACCAAAATATTTGAAATCACACTTGAAATATGTTTATTTGAACGACCCATGTTTGACTACAAGTGTTTAAGTGTATGCTCAGTTCAACCAATCGCTCGAAGTCAATCGCGTCCGGCGTTACCAGAATTCACACTCTCCCCTCTAGTTTGATTTCTCCCTCCTCGATCTCTTCTCTCACTTTTCTTGCCACGAGTCCTGAAGAAGACGTTGAAAAATGAGCATGCTGATGATGATGATCATTATCAAGATTGGACCGACGACTCTGACGAGGGCAAAGACGATGATGAAAAAAAGACAAACCAGAGAATCGAGTCGTATGTCGTACAGATTCGACTACGACCACTGATGCAGCTCAAGCAGGTTGATATCCTGAGATCAATGAAATGGTAATTAGATTAATTGCTCGTCATACCGTTCGATTCGAGTGTGCAAAATGTATAAATTATAATTGTAATCACGACTCGTTGGTTTGTGAAAGGTTTCGTCAAAGTCGAAATGTGTCTGTTAATCAATTAATCAATTCAGAAGGACACTCTAACTTATAATTTTCAATTTTCAGACATGCGATGTATCAGCTGATGTCCGAGTGACAGTCGCTCTTGAATTATCAAAATTTCTGAGCGATGATTTTCCAAAGCATGCTTGATGCCAGTGAAAGTCCCGTGGCGTTGGGCAATCTATAATTAATCTTTTGGACGTTTTGAAGATGGTCAACAATAATTCATAATCGTAATGTATGATCAGTAGACGTGCTCCATATAATTTTTCCTAATACCCAACTCGAAGCACCGAAAATGGGTTGAAATATTGAATAGGTCCTTTGCTAAACCATCAAAAACTAATTGCGAAGAGAATTATCAGTGCCGCAGTCATTCTCCTTCGCTACAACTTTTTTCTGGAACATTTTTCTGGCGAGTAAGATTTAGAAGTTGAGATTAACCGTAACTTGTTGAAGGAGTTTTTCGTTGTTTCCGCGATATTAAAAGAATCCGGCGAAGAGCGGCGGACCGGTCGCAACGACAATTTCCAAAGCTTAAGGGACTTGAAAGAAATCATCCCTCGAATATTTCACTGTCTGCCCCGCTGCTGCAAATGCATAACAAAAAACCTACTCGCGAAAGGATTCGGCGATACGGAGTAAAAGTTGCGAACACGGAGGCATTCACCATGCGCGGGAGAGAGCTTGGATCGAGCAACCCAGGCAAAAACGCCCAAAGTGCAGTTGGTTCCCGAGGAGTCACAGATCCCACAGGGAGCGTATTGAGCAAGAGAGACAGAGGCAAGAAAAGTGGCAGAGATTGAGAGCGAAGAGGAGAGATAAAGAGGGAAGAAAATAAAGAGTGAGGTAAAGAAATAGAGAAGGAAAGAAAGAGAAGAGGAAATAAAGAGCATGGGCGGCGCTAACAAAGATTGGATCATGCCAAAAGCCTAACTCGAATTTTGGCAAAGTTAACCATACACAGTAAAAAAAAAACTATTCTTCTCCCACCAAACCTTGAAAAGTGTTAAATACAATAGAATTATCTTAAGAAAATGAATTTGATCAAATTCTAATATGTAGATCAGTTGATTAGAGTTCATGAACAAGGCGACAATTACAAGTGCCGGACTTGTTTTAAGACTCCGGGAAATGGTGTAGCGCCGCCACTGAGAAAGAGTGAGGAGAGAGAGAGAAGGAAAGAAAGGGAATCATCGGAGATGAAGCAGCAGTGGCGTTGCAAGTGAGGGAATTAAGTATACCTATGTAGGTCCCAATTCTCAATGTCTGTTTGTATGGGTGCTCGTCTGAGATCAAGTTTTTCTCGAGTTCTGAACCTCCGAGCGAGTTGAGGCCCACTCGAATTCAAGTTGACTTCCTGGCACGCGGTTCGTCTTGTCATTTATTCCCCCCCCATATACTCTGCACGATATCTCCTAACCCCTCTTTCCAGCACACTTTATCTCGCTCTACCAGCCTACACGCCCCCTTATTCTTCCCTCGTGAATTCTCCGAGGATCATTACTTTCTGTCATTGCCTTTAATTACATCTGGTTATTGTTATGCAACACGCTTGTTTCCCACTAACGGACATGTCTTTGGACCCATTGGCGGGGACAGCCCCAAGGCGATGCAAACTTCTTCATTCAGCCTTAAAATACACATGACTCGAGAAGCCACCAACCTCGGGCTCTAAGAAGATATAACATAACATAAGCTACATCTACATTTCGAGAGCTTTAAAAGTTAAAGTCCTCTAAACTGAGGAGTTTAAGAAGACACCTTAAGAAGAAAGGGTTTTCAGATTGTGGTCAATTAGGTTCGTTGTTGAAACGTCAACAGTGCTTCCAAAAATTTGAAATTTGAATATAAAAAGGTTGGAACCATTTAAACTGTTTGCATTCTCTGATTCCTTAAAATCTGACGTTTACAAAATATGACCTATCATGTTTTACTAAATATTAAATATCACGTAGCCATTTTTCTAGCACAAGTATCGCATGACAATTACCATATTTTGAAATAACATAAAGAAAGACTATTAAAGCAGAGGAAATCATTTATCATCGACTTCTCCCCTGGGTATATCCTTTATGATTGCCCCAATAATAATCCCACATTTTCCTTTTGACAGATATTAATTGAGATTTTTGTATTTACGCATGCAGATTAGATGGGTCAACGAACACATTATTATTTATAAGGTAAATTACAGAGAAAGATAGAAAAACTACATTCTCAAATCGCATTTACTATATCCAGGAATACACATTACACTTCCCCCATCAAAATTTATGATCCAGAACAAAGTGAAGACAAAGTCTTTGAATGTATTTATAGAAAGGGAAAGAGAATTGATTAAAAGATAACTTGTTTTTGTAACAATTGCAGACAGTAAAACAAGAGTCATTATTTTACACTTCTTCATCTAAATTTGCATAGCAATCACCTCCAGATGGTGAAAAACTACCAAAATTGGTTACATCAACGATTAGACTAATTTTAAAGATGAGCATACGAACTCCTCCCATAAGTCGCTTGAAAAATCTTGGGTTCAATATGACCGAGTCAATCTTCGAATGACGTGCTAACCATCAAAGTGTAGTGTTAATGACCTCCAAAAAAAAGTTGGAGCCTCTCGGACTTCTTGCTTTACGCGCACCGTCCAATAAAACCTGAAAGGTGAACTTATTGCTACCCGCTGAACCAGAATTTACATTTTCGGATCATCGTTTCCGGAAGTAACAATGACGGGAAGATAATACATGAAGTTGATACCCACGACTTAACTGGAAGCAGTAGACCTGTGTGTGTTAATCGAACGAGTTAGCAACTGATATTGGCGGTCATAAACCGCTTAAAGCTTAATAGCTCTTTCTGGTTTCCGAAGACACTTTCCAGGATTTTGTGATCAGAGCAGTAAAACGTTCAAACCATTACATTACACGGTACTTTCACCCACCGAAGGATGTCAATTAATAATGATATAATATAAACCAGCTAATTAATAAACAAGAACATCAATGGCTAGTAGTACAAGCGCCCCATATCAGCGAAGAATGTGGATAGTTAATAATAGGCTGCTTATTGCAAGATATATGTGCGTCTAATGAATATTTGATGAACGATATCAGCAAAGTGATAGTTATAAATTGCAATTTCAGAATAAGAGTATTTTTGGATACCCATTTACGAACGGGTATAATACTTGACACGGAAGATGATTGCACAAACATTGTCGCAACAGATATTTCGTGCTTCGGGATAACCTGAATTCGTGCACATTCTATGGTATATAGTACCTCTTCCCCTCTTACATCTCTCGCTTTATATTGATCTATGAACACGGAAAGAGATTATATTATACTTGAAGTTTCATAACAAATTTTTTGATGCAAAATCGAGACAATAGATTCGAATCTCACCGCTTGATCAGATTTACTTTTTTTCTCGGGAACGTTTCGCCTGTTCTTCCCTCTTGCAAAATAAAAGAACACGTTCAAGTAACGTATAACAGTCAAAAACTTTCTGGAGGTTGATTCATTTTGTATTTCCTTATATGTTCGAAACATGATTATCGAAATTTACAGCGTTAGAATAATGAAGAGTAATGAAGAGGTATAAAAAAAGCTAATTATCCCCCGTAGAGTTTTTGTATCTCATAACCAGTGAACTATTTACGAGCTGCGAAAACTACGATGATTATGTATACAAAAACTCCTGGTTAAGACAACTATGATTGATGTAACCACGATTTTCAGAAGGTCCCTGTGTGCTACCCAGTGGACTTATACTTGAACCACCTAAAGCTTCGGTTTCTTTTTCCTTATCTCATTATGTATCTTAAATTCTACAAGAAGATCTTGCAAAAAAACTCACCTTAGTAGAAGCTGTGCTCGGTCTGCTCCCGCCAATAACGATCGCGTACACTTCGACCTCGTACCACTGGACTCCAGTCTCCCTGTCAAGCACCGCTGCCGTCGAGAGAACACCTGTTTTCGTGTCCACGTCGAACAATCTTTCTACCTGTGGTCCACCGTGCCCGGCAGTCACATTCGTCACGTAATACTCCAAATCGACATTCGATCTCCTGGTTCGCGCACTCAATCGTAAAATGCTCGCACCCACCGCTTCATTTTCGTACACACTTCCCTCCATCTGACTATTGTGCTCCCACATCGGTGGGTCATCATCCTCACCCGGTACGATCAAAGTAACGTACGTTTCAGAAGATCTCCTTTCAGCTTGAACTGATTCATCAGTAGCACGCACTCCAACCTGATACCTTGAAGCCCTTTCAAAATTCTTCAAAGAACTCGGCAGTTTCATCGTCAACAAACCAGAGCTTCGATGAATTCTGAACATGTCCGAGTAGTTGACTCCAGACCTCAACAATTCGTAAGTGACGAGCCCGTTCGTACTTGAATCCAAATCCTTGGCTTGCAATTGTGCAACCGGAATTTCTTTTCCAGCTTGATAACTCAAACTTCCTCTCAAGGGCAACAATGCAGCGGACATGCTAACGAATATTGGCGCATTGTCATTAACATCGAGGACAATCACTATCACCAATTTCTCAGCCGAGAGTCGAGCGGAAGGTGGTTGCGCCCTATCTGTAGCCACAACCGTCAACTTGAAAGTATCGATTTCCTCCCTATCAATCGGCAAGAGCGTGTGAATTACCCCAGTGGAAGGGTTTATTCCGAAACGACGCTTCTGATCTTCAGGTTCCTGATGGGCGATCGCATAACTTACAATGCCGTTCTCTCCGGAATCAGGATCTTCTGCTGTAACAGTGTGTATTGGTCCGTGAACAACAACACCCTCGTGTATTTGGCGCACTATCGCGGTGTTTGGAAAGGCTGGAGGGTTGTCGTTGGTGTCGATGACATTCACTCGTAGAGTCGTCACGCTGCTCAACCTGGGATGTCCTGAATCGCTGCAGGTGATATTTAAGGTATAACTCACGAGCTCTTCGTAATCCAAAGGCTTTCTCAAATAAAGAGCACCAGTGAGCGGATCTATCTGGAAAGTATCTCTTCGGTTCCCAGCAGTTATGGCAAAGGTCAATTCGCTATTAGAGCCAAGGTCACTGTCAGTCGCTTTGAACCTGAGGAATTCTGTATTGATGGGCGTGGTTTCTAAAACGGATATCTCGGCTTTATTGCCGACAAATATGGGAGTGTTGTCGTTTTCATCAAGGACCTCGACTTGCACTAACGCACTAGAAGAAAGGCGCATTTCCATACTGGCATCATGAGCTACAACTGTTAAGTGGTACATGTCCAGAGTCTCACGATCAAGGGTCTTGGCTAAAGAAATTTGTCCTGTGGCTTCGTCGATCATAAAATGGCCCTGTTGATTACCGCCTTCTAAGGAGTAAAACACGTCTCCGTTTAAACCCTCATCGGCATCCGAAGTGTAGACTCGTAATAGTTGCGTTCCTACGGCCGCACCTTCACTTACTTGAACTCGGTAAGGCATTCGGAGGAACTTGGGAGTATTGTCATTAACGTCGGTAATGTATACGGTGACCTTAACCCTGTCTCTTAAGCGGTTGAGTCCATTGTCGGTTACAGTAGCCTCGAGGGTGATGTAACTTCCTCCCGTATTGGCTACCAATTGTTCGCGATCAAAGACGTGAAGAGACTTGATGAATCCATTCCGAGGATCAACAGTGAAGTCCTGTTGGGTGGAAGGAAGTGAAAATGTTAAATCAGCATTGCGACCCACGTCTCGATCGGTAGCAAGCAGCTTTCCAACGAACGTATCTGATGGCTCATTCTCTCGGAGGTGAAATGTGAAACTGGAGTTGGTAAACTGAGGAGCGTTGTCGTTCTCATCTATAATGTGTACAACGACCGGAACTATTGAACTTCTACTTGGATTGCCTTGATCGCTGGCAGTTACTTCGAGAGCGTAGTAATCCTGCTCCTCGCGGTCCAAAGAGTTCTTGACGTAGAGCTGACCATCAGGAAAAATCCCGAAACGACCTTCTGTGTTTCCATCAGTAACACTATAGAGAACTCTTCCGTTCGCACCCAAGTCAATATCTGACGCGACGAGTGCAAAAAAGCGCTCGTTGACGGGTGTTGATTCGGGGAGCGAGGTTTCGTAGCTCGTCAGCTTGAAAACCGGTGTGTGATCATTAACGTCTTCGATAGTAACTCGCACCTGTTGCTGGGCTGAAAGGGGCGGATTTCCAGAATCCATTGCTGTTACTTCTAACTGTAATACTGTGCCCGGCGAAGCTCTCACTGGCCTGTCCAAATAAATAATTCCTGAATTTTCTGCAACTCTAAATTCATCCCCAGGATTGTGTGTCAGAGAATAAGTAATCCGAGCATTGGCGCCTGCATCCCGATCTCTTGCCCTCGTGAGGCAAACTTCTTGTCCCACTGCGGCATTTTCCTTAAGGAAAACCTCGTCTCTTTCTCCCTTGGGAAACCTAGGAGAGTTGTCATTAATGTCAAGGACTGTCACATTAACGAATGTAATTCCATGTGCCAATCCGGCTCTCGCTGCGACCTGCAAACTATAGTAAGCTACTTGCTCTCGATCAAGACATCCGGCAGTGCTGATTGCTCCCGAATTTTCGTCAATCTTGAAGTTGCCTTTGGGATCCCCAAAGATGATAGAATAGGACACTTTCGAGTTGCTGTACTGAGCTACTTGAATAGTTCCTACTTCTCTGCCAAAACCTGACGGCATTTCGTTGCATTCTCCCCTGTCTTCTGCTATCCGAAACTCATAGCCATTGTAGGTATCAAATTCCAAATGCTCGAGATCCTCTTCCCTTAGGATCTCCACAACCGCATTTTTCACTGCGGTTTTATCTCCAGTATCCCTTGCCGAAATGATTAACTCGTAAAGAATTTTGTGTGCTGCTCTCAGAGATCCGTGCAAGATGATTTCACCTGTTCTTTCGTCAATCACAAAAAGACCTTCTCCGCCGGATTCTAATGTGAACTTTATCTGAGCATTTTCTCTAGTATCTGCATCAGTAGCAGTTACTTTTCCTATGGAAGTTCCTGGCAAGGCATCTTCTGGTACTGGCATCAAGTACGTGCGTGGGTAAAAAACAGGAGCATTGTCATTGACATCCTCTAAAGTCAAAAGCACCGTAGCTGTCGATGATTGTGGTGGAGTACCCTGATCTTTAGCAATAACCAAAATTCTATAATTTGGAGTAGTTTCGCGATCTAAACTTGTTTTCGTAGTTAACTGGCCAGTTAAAGCGTCGAGAGAAAAAGTCTTTGGATGATCTGCTAACACGCTAGGATGAAGACTGTAAGCTACACTTCCATTGGTTCCTTGATCATTATCCACTGCTGATAAAGTGGCAACCAAACTGTGCGAGGGCGTATTTTCCGAAAGAGTTACTTCAACGATACTCTGCGAGAATTTTGGTGCTTCATCGTTCTCATCTAAAACGGTAACTCTCAAGTGGGTTGAAACGTACTTCGGATTTGGACCTCCATCTCGGGCGGAAACGCGTAACTCGACGCTACCTTGTATTTCCCTATCTAAAGTCGCGATCGTTGTGACCAAACCAGTATCTTGATCAATGGCAAACCAGCCTTGTTCGTTACCTGAGTCGAAGTCGTAATAGATTCTTGCATTGAGCCCGGAATCTGCATCGGTTGCGGAAATACTTGCCACGAAACTACCAATAGGAGATAGTTCTGATAACACAGCTGAATATTCGCTTTGCTGGAATACCGGTTCGTGATCGTTGACGTCGTTAACGTGGATCACGAGATAAGCTGTAGCCGATCTCGGTGGTGTTCCCTTATCAGTGGCGACGATGGTCAAGTTGTATTTTGGAATTTCCTCTCTATCCAGTCGGCCGTTCACCCGAACGATATGAAAGTTCTGCGCATTGTGTCCAAGTCTAAAGTGGCCCAATTCGTTCCCCGCCCGAATCTCGACTGTGGTCTCGCCGTTGAGACCCTCGTCGTTGTCAATTACTGTAACTGCAGCCACTATTGAATCTTTAACCGCATTCTCGTCAACGGTTGCAAAACCGGCAATAGCGGGAAAATAACTGAATCTTATCTCCGGATCGTGATCATTTGCATCTAATAGATTCACGGTGACGTAAGTGCGTCCGTCTTGTCTTGGTGAACCATGATCTCGGGCGAAAACCGTTATAACGCAACTTTTAGGGCAACCACCACCTGGTCGCGGTATCATACAGCTCTGCTGAGGACAATCCAAGGCTTCGGCCGTGGTAATTGTACCTGTTTCTTGGTCTATCGTGAACTGCCTCTCCATATCCGGAAGATAGTACGTCAGCTTGGAATTATCATCGGAATCTTTGTCCGTAGCGTGCACTGTAAGCACCTTGGTTCCAACGAGAGCACTTTCATTCAACGAGACGACATAATCGCTTTGTTGAAATACAGGGGGATTGTCATTGACGTCCAATACTGTCACGTTCACCAAAAGGTAACCCAATCGTGGCGGACGTCCTCTGTCTCGGGCGCAAACGTTTAAAGAATAAAACTCGACCTGCTCTCTATCCAATTTCCCAGTGGTTTCCAAATGAAGATACGACGTTTCTCCGGTCGGGTTTCCTGTGACAGAAAGCCGAAACTTCCCGTCGGTATTACCGTCTACGATAAAGTAATCATCGACGACACCATTCTCAGGAGTATCCTTGTCCGTTGCAGCATCCAACAAAAGTTTGGTCCCCGCAGCTGCGGATTCCGAGAAACTAACTGCGATACTTGATTCAGGAAATTCTGGATTATTGTCGTTGATGTCAAGGACTAGAATCCGTACTTCTATCGGGTAGGTTGGCTGACTCGATAAAACAACGAGATCAAACCTGTCACTACTCAAAGACTCCCGATCTAGTATTATCGCAGTTTTAATTTTGCCTGTAATTGGATCCAAGGTGAACTCTTGAGGAGGTTCATTGAATCTGTAGGTGAAGCCAGGTTTCACTGGTATCGTACCCACTAAAGTTCCCTTTGGCTCTCCTTCCTTCACCTCTAGCTGAACCCTCGTGTCCACGGCTCTACTCTGCATGACCAGGCCCATATTTGCACCATCCTGGGGCAACATGGGTGACCTCCGAGGCACCAGCCTCGCAACCTTTTGGGGCAGGTTATTATCCATGCTGTCAGCCCAACTGCCATTTTGGTTCGTTGACAACAGGCCAAGCACCAGGGCCAAAATTGCAAATTTACTCGGGGGCATCTCTTCAAGCCCTTCACCTCCCTTCTTATCTTCAACTCTCTATCCCTCCTCCCCTTAGTGGTGTAGCATAAGCGGATGCTACCTGTTACAATTTTTCCTCATCGTCGATCGATCCGTCATCGTCCAATTTTTCCCGCCTTCTTTACGTCAAAGGCATCGTCTCGTCGTGCACGACTGCATAAATCAACACGAATAAACATTTTCCGTGCCCTGGCAGCGAAACATCTTCTGACTTTTCTCTACTCTTGTTGCAGCTCGCAAAAGACCAGATCGAATTCGCGATAATCGGGAGAGACCAGACTCTTTATCGCTCTTAAAATTCAAGTAAACACGGGACGAGAATTCTCGGGTAGAGGGGGCACTGACCGGTAGAGCCGCGCCTCGTGAGACGCGTCTTCAATCCTTCGCTCAAGATGTTCAAGTCTTTCCGAACTTCCTAACAGTAGGGCTATTGTTCTCCGACTCGCCTACCTGGATAAGAAAGCACAACAACTTGTAAGATAAGAACTTCCCGCTGACAATGCTCGAATTTAGAGTTAAAAATAGATTCCCGGAAAAAGGTAAATATTTAGACGGACGAAGAGACCGGTAGAGTTGAAGACTCGCGTGAGAAATTCACGAACTGTTTCCAATCAGAGTGAAGGTTAGCTTCATACCGAATGTCATTCCTCTCCTAGTCTATCCAATCGCCTCCATCGATGATGCACGTCAGGATCAATGTCCCTTCGCCACCTAGCGATCTTGCTAGTCCTTGACTACCTCTTGTATTCCACTCCGACAAGTTGGACAACTTGGAGAACACAATTTCCAGAACTTGGAGAACACAATTCACAGTTCACTCAAGTAAAAAACTCAAACTGAAACCAAAAATAGGAGATTTCCAATAAATTAACCTAGCACAACAAGTGGCACTTGTATCCAAATTTCAAATAAGGCACAGGGATGAATATGGTCCAGCGTAGAAAAAGTGATAAAAGACCGAAACACTAGACTCGCGGGTCTCGCTTGCAAGAGTATTCTCAGGAAAGGTATTCGCGCGCGTAATAGTGCTTACTGTCACGTGAGTCAGTTCCGCGGTTGTAGGCACCTAATCGTTGGGCAGTTTTTTTCTCGACACGTGAAAAACGTGGACTCGTTACGGAGGGCCTCAACGAAACTAACCTTTCCTGTAGAGTGACCCGGCTCAACTAACTGCCGGTCCCAGCACGGCCGCTGCCAGCGAGCATTCTTCGAGCAGGCTGACGCCGTCCCTCTCCGATCCATCGGGCCCAAGGGGTATTGAGTCTCCTTTCTCTCTCTCACTCTCATTCTCTCTCGATTCTTTTCTCTCTCTCTCTCGCTTGCTCCCTCTCAATAAGGGACTTCTTCTCTCCTTCCCTTCCTGGGCCAGCCAGCCTGCCCCAACCTGTCCCTCCTCTCACACCGCACCTCGCACATACTACCATCGTCTTGCCGAGATATTCTACCTTTTGCCCTCGAGGTACCAGCAATGCGGCGGCTCAGGTATGCAAGATGGCCGCTGTAGTTCTGAGCCTGAGAAAGAGAAAGAGGGAGAGCAGAAGAGAGAAGACAAGATTGGAAAGGAAGAGAGAGGGAAGTATGGGGAACAAGAGATGAATAATACGCGAGGAGGAAAGGGAGTTGACGGGTTAGAAGAGAGGGACTCGGAATAAGAGGGGGTCTTCGTAAAGCCTCTACTGGTCCAGGCCTGGCACTGCATCCGTCGAGCTTAGCCACTTTCGAAACTAATCCGTTACCGCGATCAAATCGTTCTGCTCGATGCGCTTTACTTTGGTCCAGTTCATCATCGGGACACGGATCATTTCGGATATGTTGACTTATATCTGCTTATATCGATTTTCAGAGCGAAAGGAAATATGCGAGGGCATTGTTTCAGAAATTAAGGGTGTCATTTCCTCTCAGACGCCCCCCCACAAACTATGAGGACGCGTAGGTGGTCAATATTTACTTTTTTAATCTTTTCCATAAATTTTATTTCTCACAAATTTCGTGATGAATTGTAATTTGTATGAATGTAGATTTGTAAATATGAGATCGTTAACTTGGAATTATATTGCAGCTTGTATATTGTATACTTTGTACTCGTTAACGAACGTGCATCTCTCGAGTAGCATTAATGTAATGTGACAGTTTATCGTGAAACTTTAGCTTCCTTTAAATTGACATTAACGAGCGAAAATAAAATAAGCCTTCAATTCATAATGAAAATCCAGTTTCATCGAAGATAAAAATCTCCAGGCTTCGCTATCGACCAACCGATTCAGTTAGTCTTATCTCACTACACGCAAAGTTACAGTCCCTTTATAATTACTCAAGGAAACTAAAAAAAAAGTTTCCCTTTCCTTACTTTCTAAATTTATTTAAAGCACTCAAACAAGCAGATAAAAGTATAGAACAACACGCGAGGAGAAATAAGTACGTGTATACTTGATTTCTTTTTAATAATAACTGATAAAAATAACGATTATAGCCGATAATAATGAACTTAGTTAGCATTTTATAGACCTCTATTGAAATAATTACCAAGTAAAGTTCACGTCAGATTGTGTGCCTCACTCATGTGTTGCGCGGGTTGCGCGTATCTCTTTAGGGCAACTCACATCTGCATAATAAATGTCGTAGGATCTTTCGTATTGACTTAGTGCTGCTGCACGAGAAGAGTAAATTTATATTGTCTCGACTCTTGGTAGAAGAACGTATTCGTAATCCCTGTCATAAGGCGAATAAAGCACGAAGTTCAACATCCTGCGAGTACTTTTGTACTTTAATGTACGGCAGGATGCTGGACGTTTGGATTGCTTGCTCGCGCCCTCGCATGATTAATATCCATCGTTCCACTGCAGTAACGTACGTGCACATGCGTACGCCATTTGTTGTTTCTCGATATTAGAAAGAGCACGACTGAAGGTGGGAGGACTGACATTTACTCCAACAATGGATCGAAAATCGTTCATTTGCTTGGCAATTGTTGAAATGAGAATTTCTAACTCTCAATTAAACCACCATTGATATACAGTCATCAAAGAACTCTTCGACAATTGACCCACATTTCAATATTTCACTTTTTTATTTTGTAGTGTAATAATTACCGTAAAAAAGTTGATTAAGCATTGGGCAATTATTGAAGTGGGATTGAATTGATCGAATCCTCCTTGTTCGAACGTGTAAGGAAAGGTCAGTGAATTGGTTCGAGGTGTGTTGAACAGTAAAATCCTGCATCCCAATCAGCGGACCTTCTTTCTGGGAATCGTCTTGGTCCCGGCTATTCTACATCTGTTACCCCCATCCTCCGGAGTGTAGTTAGTATTCTCTATTTTCTTTGCAAGACTATCATGGCTATGGCTATTCTCTCCGATTGGACATGCCATATAGATATATAAAGTGAGTCCGAAATAGATAACCCAGTCTCGCACGATCTGTTGAGTAGAAAAGCCTCCGTTAGTCGTTTAAAATTGAATAAAAGTCTGAAGAACCTTGCAACTGATTTGTAATATGAAATAATAGCAGTCTGGATATTTTTTCAGGACATATAAACTTAAAAATCATGGGGAATTTACCTCTGGACGAGTGGATTGAACTGATCACTGGTCAGTAACGGACGGCTTGAGACAAGGGTTCATTGTTAGATGTTGGACCTCCTAGACGTGCGAGTTTCTTTCTTCAGCCCGCAGGTGGAGAGAATTCGTATCCTTCGGTCTTTGTCTGATGGTTGTTGGACTGCAAACCAGAGTATCGAGCGTGATTTGCCTTTGGCGGTTGGAAACATAATGTCGCCTCGGGTCACAAAATAATACGTAGCTTTCATGGGTCATGCCCGTTGCTTGTCTACAACTACATAATAATATCCCTACAGTTGCAACAACTACAACCAAACTAAAGTCTGTAGAACCATATAATCTTATAGGAAGAGTCTCACTCCTCGGTTTTTTACCCAAGATACTTCCGTTATCATTAATTTGTCGAATCAAGGACGTTTTAAGTTATTCAGCATTGCCTTCTAACAGTAAACGCTCAGCTGAAACGCATTTCCTTACACTTGCAATTCGATTATTATGCATCCATTGGGTCATCGTTTTAATGATCGTAATTTTAGGCAATTACACTCGCTGCTGGTACGCGAACGTTTAATTGGTTAAAATTTCTTCACACGCGTGCTTTCCTCTCACGTGTGTAACACGAGAAATTGATAACATGTTTTATGAGGTTTTGCGAAACAGTTTACACCCTTAGTGGAAGGTTAATTGGGATCTGTTCTTTCGTGCAATATGATTGAGGAGCCATTAAAATTAAAAGCTTGAGTCAAAGGTCAACGTTTGCGGGTTCCAGTATTTTAGGAAATTATTGGCTTGATAGGAAACAAACTTGACTTTTTAAGACTCGAGCCTTTGGTAACAGGAAATACAAGTTCCCGAGGGGCATAACTTTGAATTTTGATGCATACTGGCTGATTATAGACGTTTAGAAGGGAATACGGAATATTCAAATTTCTAATGATTACATAATTCTAAATTTTAACTGTTTTAAATTTAGTCCTTAAAAATGCCTACTTGTATCTAATTTTGATTTTTATTTATCCCAATAATCTTGATGTTTATGTGCTAAATGGATGGATTGTACTGGAAAAAGGATAAAATTAAGGTCTAAATCAACGACCGTAATTTTATGAAACAGTATATTGTTGTCAAACAAAATAGATTCTTATATATAATCTGCTATACTAAAATATTATAGTATAGTAAAATAGTAGTAATAACTAATTAAAATTAGGGTAACTTAGGTCTTAGGGGCGCCATATGCATCCGGCATTCTTTCGATCGTATATCGATGTTGAGCGACGTACATAATTGGAACGCCCGGTATTTTGCGGATTCTCCTTTTCAAGTCCTTATCATTCGTTGCCACAATGTAGCATTTGTGCTGGAAAAAAAAGTACAAAAATTATATTTTTAAATTGTTGAGATCTTGCAACTCAATATACGGATCATATGACTTTTAACACAACTTACTTGCGTTACTCTATTAACGATACAATCATCAGCATATGTGCCTCTGTGACAACATGTTAGCCTTTCAAATCTCGGATCTTTTATAATTTTCAGAGCAATTTTGTACTTCTGTCCGAGTTTTTCCAATTCACCTACTACACAATCCGTTACGTAGGGAATACACTTTGCGTAGAGGCACTCCATCATATTTTGTATGATGTCTAGTTTGTTTTTGATCGAGAAGTTTACAAAATTTGTATCGATTAGAATGTGATAAGGAGGTCCTAGTTGAGTGTTGAACTCGAAAAAAAGAGCTGACGATTGTTGTGGTCTAAAATAGAAAAAGATTCATTTATTAATAATAAATAAGTTATATTTACGAAGTAGTTTTTGTAAATTAACATTTAAATTGTTTACTTACACTGCCTTCACTTTTTCTTTAGGATCTTCTACCTTTGTTTTCTTTGGTGGCGCACGCTTCTCCGCTTTTCTGGAAAATAAATAAAATTGTCATTGGTAAGGGAAAGTTATACATATTTTTTAATTAGTTAAGAATTAATAAGATATTAGGTAAATATTTTTAATTTGTTAAAATTGTGTTTATATATATCAGTATATATATATATATATATATATATATATAATATTGTTAAAAAAGCTGTAATATTATAATACGTTAACTTTCTTCCACGAGATTAAATTCAGTCATGTCAATAAAAAAATGTTTTTTTCCAATTTTAATTTTATAATGCTTTATTATCCGTGTATATTAAATTGTAAATTAAAGAGGTATTTTTTCTCACCCTATTCAAGCTGCCTTATTTTACAGTCTGTTTGTAATAAACGACATACTAGCACTGTATGAAATTAGGATGTAAGTACGTAGTGTTATTTATAGTACAAAATGTGTGTAGTAAATTATGAAGACAACTAAGTTAAAGTGAAACTTTTTTTTGTCAAAAAGACTTCGTACTTCGAGAGATAATTATGCAATAACTTATTCTTAATAATAACTTTATAGTTAGGTACAGCCGTCATGGTTGAAATCATTATTCTCAAAAATGCAAGAATATCTAGATAAACCAATTTAAAATGAATAATTTTATATTCTCTGAATAAAATTTGAAGTATCTAAAATTATAGTTATTTAAGTATAATAGATACAATTATTTCTTAGCTTAAGGCATGCAAAATCAACTTCATGACTCTTAATTATAATTTAAAAACAATTATATTAATTACAATTATAATAAATTAGGATTTTATAATACTTTCAATGCCTCTAACATTGTTTTTACCAATATTTATTTTAGATTGATTCAGATTGCCGAAAAAAATGATAGATTTCATTTATTAAGAAAAATCTTATTTATAAAGCATATTGGAAGCATTTTTCGTATTAAAATGTCGTTTCTCTAGAATACTTCTAGATTGTACTTACATTCGAGGATCACTGAGGCTGATCATCTTTTTCATTTGAGCAAATTTTTGCATCACCACCCTTCGAGTCTTTTTATTCTTCCCCTGTAATCACAGTAAAAGAACTCGTTTAGTTACAGATAATCAATTAACAAAATCATTTTCGGGGATGCTGAACGCACAATTAGAAAACCTATTTTTCGTTTTTGGAGCATCTATTATTTTATAAAAAGATCAATGCAAATCTAAATTACATATTATAAAAGTATAAAGCTATTAATCAGGGAATCACTCAAAAATCTCCCTCTTAAATCATTACCGTCATTAACAACAATTAATAACAATTAAACTCTACGAAATTATTATTCTATATATATAACTATATATATATATATATAAATATATATATATAGAATATATGTATAATATATATAAGAACTAAATATTAAGGATTGTAGCAAATGGAACGAAAAACCCGTTGTTATATTATTGAACTTAACCACACTTTTGCAACACGTGTTCGTTTGTTCCGAAATATTAATATAAATAAACTTATTTTTAGCAAATTTACAGCAAAGATTGAAAGCTTACCATT
>JAUESI010000010.1:2918544-2932669 GCA_032275145.1 Synergus laeviventris
TTAGGTAACTTTGAACCTAGAGATGTAAAACCTAGGACGGGACCTGGTGAGTATGGAAAGCCCCACATTTTAAGAGACGAGCAACAAAATGATATTCAGCAGTCTGAATCTGAATACGGAATGAACATGGTCTGTTCGGATGAAATTTCTTTAGATAGGGCTATTCCAGACACGAGACCAGCCGAGTACGTCCTTCCTTCATGAAATTTGTGTTATTTTTATTAGTTCTAAAATATGTTTACACTATTTCCATGTATATTTTATTGTTTATTTATTATAGGTGCAAGCACTGGAATTATCCCGAAAAATTACCACGCACAAGCGTCATTATTGTTTTCCACAATGAGGGTTGGTCAGTTTTAATGAGGACTGTTCACAGCGTTCTGAACCGAACACCGCCTCAATTTCTGGAAGAAATTCTCCTAGTTGACGACTACTCAGATAAAGGTCCGCCACTAACATAAAGTTTATTTTATCGTTAAATTTTCACTTTAATACTGAACATTTGTCTGTTTACAGAAAATCTGAAAGGAGAGTTGGAATCTTATATTGAAAAATGGGACGGGAAGGTAAGATTGATAAGAAATCATGAGAGACAAGGCTTGATCCGAACGAGATCACGAGGAGCTCGTGAAGCGACAGGAGAAGTTATTGTTTTTTTGGATGCTCATTGCGAAGTCAATGTCAATTGGTTACCACCTCTGTTAGCCCCAATTGCTGTCAACGAGTTCGTAATTTTAAAAATAATTACTATAATTGAATGTATTTATTAATTTATTAATATTTAATTCATAATTATATTTACAGCAACGTTATGACTGTCCCAATAATCGATGGAGTCGATCACAAGTCTTATGAGTACCGAACAGTTTATCAGGAAGGACACCTGTATAGAGGGATTTTCGAATGGGGAATGTTATATAAGGAAAACGAGTTGCCTAATCGAGAAGCTAAAACTCGTCCCCACAACAGCATGCCGTACAGGTAATAAAAATTGCGATAAGTTATACATGTTCGCAAGTATGAATGTTAAAAACCTAAAGCTTAAAAAATGTAACTTTATTTCTGTGTTTAGGTCTCCAACACATGCAGGTGGTCTCTTCGCAATAAATCGAAAATACTTTTTATCCTTGGGAGGGTACGATGAAGGTTTGTTAGTCTGGGGTGGTGAGAACTTTGAATTATCCTTCAAAATTTGGCAATGCGGTGGCAGTATCTTGTGGGTTCCTTGCTCGCATGTTGGTCACGTCTACCGAGGTTTCATGCCTTATACATTTGGCAAACTGGCTCAAAAAAAGAAAGGACCTCTAATTACGATTGTAAGCATAATCTATGGAAAAAATACTTAATAACTACTTTCCTAATTTAATGTTTTTTTTTGTTCATTCTTACTCTTTATTTTAATAATTAAATTTGTTGTTTGTATTTCAGAATTACAAAAGGGTTATTGAAACTTGGTTTGATGAAAAGCACAAGGAATTCTTTTATACTAGAGAACCATTAGCAAGGTTATTGGATCATGGTGATATTACTGAGCAACTTCTTTTCAAGGAACGAAAAAGGTGCAAGAATTTCCAATGGTATATGGATAATGTAGCCTACGACGTTCTTGATAAATTTCCTGAACTGCCACCGAACATTCATTGGGGCGAGGTAAGTTTCTCTAAGATTACCTATTTGAAAAATTTTACTAAAGTTATTTATACTCATTTAATCTAATTATTAATTTTTCTTGTGTTTTTAGTTGCGAAGCGTTGCAACTTCGGCGTGTTTGGATACTATGGGGCATGCACCTCCTAGTCTTATGGCTACTTCTCATTGTCATGGCTTTGGAAACAATCAGGTAAATATATATTGTAGAGCTTTTATAACAATTGATAATTAATAAAATCTTCTTTGTATCTTTCTAAATAAAATAAACAATGGTCTTTTGCAGTTGATAAGACTGAATGCAAGGGGCCAAATAGGAATTGGTGAACGATGTGTAGAGGCGGATGGACAAGGAATAAAATTAGCATTTTGTAGATTAGGGACCGTTGACGGACCCTGGCAATATGATGAGGTATTTAAAACATTATTTCACAACTTAAGATATTAACCATTTTCGGACACTTTAATAATTGAACAATATTTTTTATTGTCTCCTTTTGCAGAAAACGAAAACTCTCTTGCATAGAGTGCACAAAAAATGTATGGCGCTTCATCCTCAAACTCAACTGTTATCATTAATGCCCTGTGATATACACAACACATACCAGCAGTGGAGCTTCCACCAAATTCATCCAAGGTGGTGAGGCTGAATTTGGTAGCATGTAATAATTGAGAGAATCACCTTTTTTCAAAGGTAAATAATTGTAAGCGATATCACGGTTTTCTGGATATTTTAAATTTGAACAAACTAGATTTATTTAAAAAAGAGACATTAGTCATAGTCATGAATTTTTACAATTCATTTTTGCCGTAAATTTTGATAAACTTGGAAACCTACGGAATTCAAAACAAAAATTATTTTAATATATTTTCTATTCCATGACTCGTGATCATTCTCAATACAGTTTTCAATCTTCTACGCACAAGTTGAATCTATTTTAATATACTGATAGATGAATTGTCTTTTCATCTCAAAATACATTTAAAAAAATCTTTTAGCATTCCACTTGTAAATTATTTGTATTCAGCTATTGTTTTTAATACTACCAACGAAGCAGCTCACGCAAAGGGAATTTTTGACTGATTATTAAGAAAAATCCCTAAATTTCGGGATCAAATATCCCCGGAGTGTACTTAATATAACACCGAGTATAAATCCATGAGATTAATATACTGTAGATAAAAATATATTAATAAGATGGTGTATCTTGTAAATGATTAGGACTTCGCATTACAAGTTTAGAATTTAATTCTCATTGGTTGTTGAGTAATTTAATGCCATGACAATAAGGATATCAATCAATGGCATTTAAAATACAACTAGGATACATTTACTTCTGACTATTTCAGATATTTTCGTATCCAGTCATTCCAACGTTAATTAAATTGCCTATTTTTCAGTTGTTAGTGGTATCAACGTTATAATTCCAAACATTGTTAATGAACTTATTTTATTTTTATAAAATTAATTCTTTAGACTCAGTTATTTTCCGTCAGATTATTTAGTTTGTTGTTTATAAATGGTATCAACCATTAATTTTAAATCATTTAATTTTTTTGTGATTAAAGTTGAAATTATATCATTAAATCGCTTTGAATGAGCAGCCATAATTTTTTTTTAGTTTTTTTGTGTGATTGGCACGAGGAAGTATTATAAAATCTGTTATTATTGCATTAGAAAGTGTTAAAAATGAACTTTAAAAAAATAAGTTATAATAAATCAAATATTTTACTATAAAATAAAATCATCTTTTTAAAACTTGTGTCGTATTTATATTCCAACCCTTAATTCCATTTAATACTTTTTTAATTAAAAAAAGACAATGTTCTATTGGCATAAGTTGTTTTAAAAATAAATTACTTATTCTATAATAATTAAGAAAATCTATAATTGTTTTGAATGATTTTATTACGTACTGTAATTATAAAAAGTTAGGAGAACAAAAGGCTTAGAATGCAACTGATGAAAAAATATTTGTGAAGCTGCAGTTTTTAAAAATAACTTATTGCATAGTATTAATGATATCATCGATTTTCAATATACTACGAACAGTTTCAGAAGCCAGAGTTATTAAACTTGTAGATACCAAAAGTGGCTGGAAAACTTTCTCCTCAAACATATTTGTAATTGCTCCTTTGCGAACGTTAATTCCTGTCGTAATTTCACCCTGTGCGTGACGATTTCTCAGTTCCGTCACTGTGGCGATCGGATTCAAACCAGCGTTTTCCGCCAGAGTACATGGAATTACCTGGATCATTTTAATTTTTATTATTTTTTGATAACTTAGTCAACTTAGTTAGAAAATCGATCTACAAAACTTATGCTTTAAAAACTCACTTCTATATAAAAAAAATACAAACCTCAAGAGCGTTAGCATAAGCGCGTACACAATATCCATCCACACCACCTAGAGTTTGTCCATAAGCTGCGAGTTTTATAGCCAATTCTATCTCAGGAGCACCTCCTCCGGCGATCAACGCCTTCTGCTTGACCAAACAACGAATAACACACAGCGCATCGTGAAGAGATCTCTCGGCTTCATCTAAAACTAGTTTGTTGCTTCCACGAACTACGATTGTAACAGTGCGGCCTGGATTTTGGATTCCAGTGATCTATAAAAAAAATATTTAATAAGTAATTTATCTGCAATGGAATTGATTAGAAACGAAACTTGTATAACTGGGGGGGGGGGTCTTACTTTAACAAATTTCGAGTTTCCAGTCGCTACTTCCTCGCATAATTCAGCACTGGAGAGATTTTCAGCAGTGAAATGATCCAGAGATGCAATGGGTCTGCAGCCCAGAGTTTTGCAGACATAGGCAATGTCTTCTCGTTCAACGTCCTTGATAACCATAACCTTAATTTTGTCCAAGAAGTGGATGGCGAGATCGCTCAAGGCATCACGAAGAATCGACTTTTGTACCAAGAGTACATTACATCCAGCCTTTTTGATCTGCTTCACTATGTTAAGAATATAGGCCCTTTCTTCCTTCAAAACACGGTCCATTGCTGAGTAGTCGGAGACAACAACGTTGTGATCCATCTACAAAATTAAATAAATATTATTAATATATGTATATATAAATATAGGAAATAATAAATATCAACAGTTGACGAATCAATATAAAAATGGAAATTTACATCAGTTTTTGGAGGCGAAAGGCAGAACTGGATGAGCCCAATCTTTGCTTTTTCGATACGCTTAGGTCCATTCACGTTGCAAGATTTCTGCGTGAACACAAGACCTTCGATCATTTCTGTATCTTCAATGGTTCCACCAAGCTTCTTGATTACTTTGATATCCTGCAAGAAAAAGAAAAAAATCAGTTTATTTTTGTTTTAAATACAGAATTTTAATCTATTTACAGTATTTTAACCTTCTTTTGTACATACCCTCAAATCGACAGCGGTTTCCTTGCCGGGTTCAACAACTTTTAGAACTGCTTCCACTGCCAAAGGAGCGAGAATGGTCGAGTGTTGAGAAACAACCTGCAAACGATTAGAAAAATTAATAAGAAAATCATTTTCAATAAAATATCAATTAAGTAGAATAATACAGTTAGTGTTTAAATTAAATGTAAATTACCTTTGAATTCAAAGAAGTAGCAGCTGTTTCGATGAGAGCTCCTTTGTCGGACATATTGACGGCTACTCGCAAGTCATTTAAAATTTCAACAGCTTTTGTTGAAGCGATTTGGAAAGATTCGCTAATTAAGGTAGGATGAATTCCTTTGCGTAATAAGTGATCAGCAGCTTGCAAAAACGCTCCAGCTACAACTACTACACTTGTAGTTCCATCACCTGCTTCTATGTCTTGAGCTTTTGACAACTCAACAAGCTAGAACAGAATTTTGAAAGTTAAGATTTAAAAAATTAATTCTAGATATAAACCATTCTCATGCATCTTTTTGATATAAATGTAAAGAGTACCATTTTTGCTGCAGGGTGAATCACATTCATCTCTTTTAGGATAGTAGCTCCATCGTTTGTAATAGTAACTTCCCCATTTGGTGATTGAATCTAAAATAGTATTTTTTAATTAAATTTTAAATACGGACTAAATAGTAAAGAATTAAGGAGTATTTAAAAAATATATTTACCATCTTGTCCATTCCCCGTGGACCCAAACTGGTCTGGATCGCATCACTGACAGCTTTAAGGAAGAAAATTAATTAAACTTCAAAATTATACGTGTTCTTTTATTACATGTTTTGCGTTTTGGATCTGTCATAAAAGACACAGAACACACCCAAAATGGGTAGAAGGATCCTAGAAAAAATGTCTGACTTCGTTTCGCTTTATCTAGACAGACAAAAATAAGAAAAAAATTCTGCCAGAACAAGAAAATTAATTTATTGATTATAATTTCGACCAAATGCACGTGGGTATATATTACAACCGGTTCGGGACATGACCATAAATGGAGAACTCTTACCAACGACGACAGGCTCCATTAAAGGCCCTCGAAAATATAATTCTTTGAAGAAAGGAATGAAAAATTCATAATTCCGAATAATTTTTATAGCAAATTACCTTTTGCAGCATTGATGTTGCTGCTGCGAATATCAGTAGGCTTAGTTTTATCTTTATAAGCCTGTGTGTGGTAGGTTCGTCTGCCATCACCGCCTGCATTTAATTGAGCCCGTGGTTGAGTCATATTTCTCTTTCACTTGCACTTTGTCGAAAAATCGAATTTTTTATAAAGCGGAATGTATAAAATTCCGAGGTGCTCTTTGTCCTGACACTTTTGCTCCTTTCAGCTCCTTTTTAAGAACAATTGACAAGAAACAAAAGTTAGTCGACCGCGTGCAGAAACAACGAGATGAACACGAATTACAAAAGACTCAGAGGGTAAAAAGCTAAAAAATAGTCAAAAGCGTCAAAAGTAGGAAGAAAAAAGCGGCGATTCTAGACACTACGAAAGTATCCGGGAAAAATAAATATTCAAATCGTCAAGGATAAGTACACAACGAGTAATTACTTTTTACTCTAGTTTAAAAATTGGACTTTGTTGATAAAATTGATTTTGTGGTTTAAATTTAGATTCAGTTGCAAACAGTTGGAAATGAACATTTAAAAAGGTTTATCAGATTGCCACGAGATAGCGCACTATGTCTTTCCGAATGCGACTGGTCCGATTGGTCAGAATCGTACCGCGACGTCCGCAACTCGCCATGGCGAATTGTTTTGGGTCTTTGAAATTCAAAATGTGCTGTTGATACTTATTTATGATTTAAAAACGATTTTAAGATAATACTTATAGTTTGCGTGTTCCAAAATATCAACGTAAAGATGTGTTACACACCCCGGTGTAATTCGCAGTGTATTTTCAATGTTTTACATTGTCTGTAAAATGATTTCATATATATATCAGTATATATCTACATTTAGCATAAGAAGAATTTCTTATTCAATATATCTACTCATAAATCCTCTTAAAAAAGCGTGAGGCTCACGTAAAATAGCACGTGTTTGTTTAGATTATTTACTTAATTCATTATAATACTTAAGTAACAGGTTGTAAATGCACTGGTAATATACTAAATACTTTGCAAAATTAAGAATAGCCCGTTTGAGGTTAGACTGTTAGAGTGCTCTGAAAGAACTCGTTTGTTTTGATTTCAACTTTTAAACAGTGTTTATATTATTTGTATTTTATTTGTATTCTTTACCACAACCACACTGGTTGTTCAGTGTTTAGTGGTTTATCATGTCAGAATCATGTAATTTTCTAGATTCTTTTTACAATGTCAGTTTGTAATAATTTTCGAAAAAACCGGTTAAACTTGTTTTGGCTTAAATATATAATAACCTTTATTAATAAATTAATATTTAATTAAGGTTACTCTACTGGTTTAAATGGTTAAAACGCAATTAAAAATGATATGTATCATACAATCTATTCTAATTGGTTAGGTTTTTCTATTTGTTTTTATCTGAATACAAAAGAGTTGTAACTACACATCATTGTTAACGCATTAACATAATATAAAAGTTATCTTTGCTATCTATAAAATTTACCTTGACTGATGAGTTCTCACACAAGCTCATCGTCAATGCGCTTATTCTTTCCTTCAGCGGCGTAAGAAATAATAATCATCTTTTTTAAATTTTTTATTATATGATGAAATCTTGATTTACATATACATGAACTTTTTTCTCATATACGCTATCTTCATTCTTTCCTGAATCTATATTCTATAGTTGTTTTTTAGTTTCTTCAATATAAGGTTATGAATAAAACACAATATTAAATATTTCTCGAACATTGGAGGCTTTAAAAACAAGTTACTCATTTTAGTCTTAAAACATTGTCAGTAAAACATTATTCATTGCAAACAGCATCATAAATCGTACAATTAAAAGTACTTAGCGTCGTTAATGGTTTTAAATCTCATTCCTGCTTTAATATGAAATACAAGCGTATTGATGACAATGAAACTTTTTTATTTCTAAAGATCATTAAAATCAGAAAGTGTATTCAAATTGACCATGGCAACAATATTCAAATTAAAATCTTACTACAATCTGAGTTGTAAACAAATAAGAAATATATTTACATGTTTATTTATTCTGACAATTATTTATTGGGTCAAAGGTGAAAGAACTTGAAAATCAATTGTCTTCACAATTAGTAAAAAAATCGTTAGAGGGCCCACGTTCGACATTCTTACGTGGGATAATGTATTCATGTTAGCATCAATTTACACAAACTTACAACTTAATCCTATGAGGAAAATTTTAATTTAGGATTTATTTTTCAGATTTCTCTCTATAATTTCTATTTGAGGCTAAAGAGATCGGTCTTGGTATCAAAGAAGATAAGTTTTTGTCTATTGACGTATGTAATTATTTAAAAAAATAAAGATTATTGCCAGAGATTCAATAAAATAATAAGTAAGTATAATACCAAAATATATATTCCTTGAAATTTTATAAGTATGATTTTATATACAAATATACTAATGTAATACAATTTCTCAAGAAATATTATAAATAACTATTTAAGGTGCTATTTCGTAGGAGACTTCGTTGCTGCAAAGCGTAGGACACAATCACGAAATATTTACCTAAGCAATATTGCTTGCAACATCCAAATCTTATATAAAATGTGTCATATCTAAAGAGTCACAATTGAATGAAACTATTTTTTTAAGACCTTATTCTCAATTTTCAAATAAAAAAAGTGTACTCCTCCGGTCCCTTATTACAAAATCAAAGAGAAGGTTCTTATTTTTACAAACTGTGATTTAGCAATCAATATCGTCATATGGATTTAAGTACAATTTCACATTTCTTTAGTTTAATTAACTTTTCAAATGTCAAGAGTTTCTAGGAAAGAGGCTATATCAGGCTATATCATCAACTCAGTTTCGAAACTTTTTCAATGTCTATACTTAAAATTTTACATAGCATCTTCTATAAAGAGATAAAGAGAATTTAACCCACCAGTAAAGTCTTTAAGGAATTTTCTGCCTGATAACATATAACAGGTTTGAAATTGAAATCCTGATCTTCCAAGAACCTAGAACACTCTCTATAAGATTCTAGCTATATTATTCCTCTCTGAATCAAGTCGTCCTCTAATTCTTTTTTTATCATCCACAGATAATCTCTACATCTCTCATCAGCCAGGCACTTAAAAAATTTCACCTTCGAGCAAAATGAATGGTGGATATCGGCCAGTGAAGCGAAGAGAGCGATTCTACGCCAGTGGCCTTTACTCACACGTGCATGCACACTGGGCACACTTTAGGCTCAGCTCAGCGCACAACGGTTTTAACATTCGTCCACAAACTGTCGGCGCGGTCAGAATCGAAAAAGCACCACTGGATCATCGTTCGATAGCCTATCGAAAATTTGAATATCTGCTCTGAGATACAACTCAAGTTGGGCAAACTAATATTGCCATCATAAACTGAAGAGAGACCATGGCAAAGAGCCATACCTTCCACGACCTTTATTAATTTCTGTGCCAGCGATGGCAGCCCAATTCGTTACGGATGACGTGCTCTGCTGCAACATCACCTGAGTACTTGAGCACCTGTTTATTGCGGACCAACCGCTCCGGAACGAAGTGACGCTTTTCCACTTTTCAAGCTGATTTTACTTTCAACAGCGTCAAGAAGTTGCATCGGGAAACTGCACTGTGGTGATGTTTTTTAGTTGGGAATGATCTCTGTTTTCAAACGGTTAGTTTAACTCGTTGCGATTCCGCGCGTCTTACCTGGAGTGAGTTGCAGTGTTTTTCATCGAGTGTTTTTCACCGAGTGAATTGTATGCAGATATAATATAATAACCTGCTGTGAAATTTGTGTTGGCCTGAGTTAGTCTCCGGTGATGCTTTCTCCAAAATCGAATACGCGAATTCTTCGAAAGTTTTGGGCTCCCTTTGCCTCCAGGGCAACGTTTCAGGCAATTAGTGAGCAGCGGAGAATTCAATGAGAGTATGACATTACGATGGACGTCCCTATAGTCTCTGGAGATATCGACGATGAGGGTTATAAGCCACGTTTTGTCAGGGTGAGTTTTTTAATATTTTTTTATATTTTTCAAAGTAAAGGAATTTCGTTTAGAGAGAGTGAGAGAGACAAAATTTCCTTTCAGATGCGACGTTGATATTGTAGAATATATAATTGAGTAAGAACGGATAAGAATCTTTTGTGGCATTGATATGAGCATGATAAATAGAATGTGCAGAAGATCAGAGATGCATTCTATAATTTGTTTTGAAGGATTAAAGGCTGATGATTCCAAAGTGGCTAGCCTTCGAATTTCAAAGCTTAATAATATTTTTAATTTAAATGTCTAGCATAGAATTTTAATGCTTCCTGAGATCTTACATTGAATACAGAAGCGCTAAAATTAGGAACTTAGAATTTTCAAAGAATTTCCTTGCAAAGCATAAAGACGTAAAGCCGTCGAAAATGTAAAAGCCCTTGAAATTCAAAGTAAAGAATGTTATACCTGAGCCCCTCAAAAACTTAAAGGCAAAGAAATGGGGAAACCTTCGTTTAAACCAAATGAAATTGATCCTTTCTTCTCTCGCAGAATTGGAAGTATTATTACCGCTGATAAATTACCTTGGCTGCGCGTGTTAAAGTATGTAATATTTAAATTTCCGAAACTAAATTTAAATTTGTATACGTGCACGCTTTATCAAACACAATAAGAAGAACCCATCCTTTTGAAATGAAAATGCATTTAAAATTCTCGATCGAAAATGTAAAGCAACGATAAACAAGACATCCTCTTTAAGCACAGGAAGTTCCTTAAAAAAAACCAATAGAGGAAAAGTCAAACTAATGCCAAGTGCATAATTTCTAGAATTTATGAACTACGCAATTCCGAACACGGAAAAAATACTTGAAATTATAATAATAATCAGCTTGATTTTATTTTTCTATCTTTATTGTTTTTATAACGAATAATATTCATAATGCAGCATTGAGAAAAGGAGTCATTAAAAGTTCTTTGAATTTTGCACTACTGTAATTTCATTTTTGCACTATGTCATGTTGCAAATAACCTTTGTTATCAAAGGCTCCGTATAATTTCATGACATAATTCTCTACGTCATTCTTTCTGAATTGATTCTTGAAGTCTTTTAAAAAAATTGAGTAACGAAAACTACGACTAAAAATATTGCTTTTTCATAATTTCAACTTCAGACGTACAATCAAAGGGAAAATTATTTATAACAAAAACCATTCTTTAAAGATTTCCAATCTGCAAAATCTTTGCAGTGTTTTACATACGCATATTACTGCTCATTTACCTAGTTAATTTAATAGTAAAGAATTTGAAATTTGTATAAATTAGCATAAATCATAATAAGACTTAACTCTCACGTAATCAGACTCTCGTCAACTACTTTTTTTTCTAAGTTCTTTTCTCGCGAATATGAATTCCCAAATAATGATATAATAGCTTTGTGAAATATTTCGAAAGACAAGGAGAAAAATGTTATTGAGTAAGGCATTCTTTAAAGCGTTTACCCGGATTGGCTCGTCTTGAGGATATTGACGATACTTCGTGACATCATTCTTAATGAATCTTGAAGTCTTGAACGTGCTTTGAAATATAGAATTTATCATATCAGGATTTTGTTATAGTCTTCAGAATGCCTGGTACTATAAAATTATAGACGCTTAGTTGTTTTTTTTCATATGGCTGAGATGTTGAGTAATGCTTGGTTTTTGTTCCTGTCCTTTTCCAAATGGAAATGCCTTCGTGTTTGAAATCGTGCAAGTTTACCAACTTGTAATTGTAGATTTTGTAAAGACATTTGCTAATTTTAAATCGCAATAATTGTTTTTCGCTGGCCTATAATGTTATTAAGTAATTAATTATATTGTTGATCCTATTCCTGAAATCATTCAAAATAAAACTGTGACTTCTTGAGCATGACTTCATCAATTTAGCCTTGTAAGTAGTGAATTTCATGGGGTAATTGATTGATTCATGGATCCCGATCACCATCCGAAATAATCAACTTCGATTCTAGTTTTGATTTCCTTCCTTTAGCTATCAATCATTTCATTTACTAACAGCCTTCAAAAAATAAATATCTGATGAATCTGATGATGAATCAGAGGAATCTGATAATAGAAAAACAAATATTGTGAAACAAAATTTTCCCTCTTTTTTTATGATAAGAAAAAGTAAAAAGGCAATATATTTTCTCCAGTAAACATATGTAATTAAATTGCAATTTTAGATTATACCATCGATTTTATTTGCATGAGAGATATTAGATGACAGGAATTTACAGGACTTTCTTTTCTTTGAACTATAATTACGTGCAAAATCAAATGCACTATAAAACTGCGATCTTTGGATGACTTTCTAAAACAAACTAAGAATTTTCTTCTTTAAAAACCCCCATTTGAAAACAGGAAACTATCAAACATCGGAGAGTTTCTCGCAGTCGTTCCTTGACATTTTGGAAAACGATCGTTCGCATTTAATGCCAGAACTTTATCTGGCAGTACAATACATGTCTTAAGAAACACGCGTTATGTCGTGGAAACTGTACCACTCGTACATTGTGTGAAGGTATTGTGTGAATTAAGTTTTACATGCCATGTGAACACTTTGAACGAACCTTGCAATTATAATCGCGAGGAACAGGAAAAAAAAATGGTATACTTGTTACCTGATTTCACATCGCTCTTAGGGAAATGAGATTGATCCGGATATAAATCATAAACAAGATTCCTCAAATTTATCAAGATTTAGAGACCTTTCCAAACAAGAAATTATTATCTGATGATGATAAAATTATTCATTCGATGTTCGAATTTATAACTATAAAATTGTTGAGATAAACAAATTTTTGTACTAAAAAAATTGTAAGACATTCTGAGCACATGTTGCCTTCAGAATATTCAAATGAAGTTAAAAAAGTGTTCCATTTTTGTACGTTCTCGTGTAATTAACACATCTGTGTTTGTTTAAAGCACATACAACGATATGATTTGACGAAGGTCGTGTTTGTACAATAGCATTACTAGTCTTTTCATTCGTTATATGGTTTCCGTTTGTATCTCGAATACGAACAATTCCATTCTCTAGACACAAAATTCCACTGGACAACAGAACTGAAAATTAGATAGCAGTTGACTTTAGTAAATAATTAAAATGGAATTTTATTATCTCATTTATTCTGCAAATTGAGCAGTGAATCATCGCTTGCATCGATTCCAGCTTTGTTAAATGTTTTTACAGCTACGTTTTGTCTTGTGCAAAGAATAGTAGTAATCACTTTTCTGCCGAAAAGATTCAAATAAATCTTCAGCATTTTACGACACAAGGTTTTGTACTCGGTGTTGTTTCATTGTCTTGTTTTATCACAAAAAATTCTCAACACTTTCTATGGAGCAAAGGGATATTCTCACCACTTTCAGGTGAACTCTTTCTGAGTAGAAGTCTGTATTTCATCAGCGGATAAAACTTTGTTGTCATTGTTCCCCTTTCTCGCGACTGTCACTTTACAACTATCTCGTGATCTGCACTTTACAAACAAATTTATAAATAGATATTTTAGAAGCATAAAAAGTCTCCAAACTTTCATCAAATGAACAATTTTGGGTAATCTCTGCAGTATATGTTACGAATGGCAGGAATGATTTTTTGGATTAATGAATGAAGTTTGTAAACAGTGACTTTGAATGTTTTGCAAACAATTATCGCAGATCTTGATAGTTATTTCGCAAGTCTGTTACTGTGGTCACCTTGATCGTAATTACATAAATAGACTATGTAAATCCATCGCTGATTATGTAACTTGTTACATAAATCGCGAATGTCTAATATGGAAAACGTGTGACTCGCGGTCATTCATATTGCGCCTTCGCAGATTCATTTGTTCGATTTCATCGTTATCCATTGTTCAAAGAACATTTCCTTTTTGTACTTAGAAACTGTTTTCACTGCTCCACAAAAGATCCGCCTCAACATTTGATAGTTAAT
>JAUESI010000010.1:2937762-2948498 GCA_032275145.1 Synergus laeviventris
TTAAAATCCTTTAAAATTCTTTAATATCCAACCAAAGGGTGATGAAAAGAGATCGTGGCTTCAGATTTAATTAATTAGTTAATTAAATTCATTCTAAAAATTAACTAGTTAAGTAATCTAATATTACAACTTATTAATCCAAGAACGTTTAAATTTTAAATTTAAAATTTTGATGGAGTGTTTGACAAGTTTTCCCTGCTTGGGGGTTTTGAGATTAGGACCACGCTAGAACTACGGAAAACTGGCCAGGGCCCCACCTTACAGTTACAGAGTTATTGAATTATAATTGTAAATTAATGAATTTCTTTTAATTATCTTTTCTCGGTTTACATATAATGACCTTATGACGAATGTTTGCAATTAATTAAAGCAATGAATAAAAGTCTCCTGAAATTTCAGGAAAATGTGATTTGAAACTTGTTTTGACGTACAAAACCGGAAGAAATAAAATAACGAATAAAGTAGCTCATTTCACTCGCTCTCTCCTTTTGCACTCGATTAAAGTTAATATAAAAAATTCTAGTTTCGTGCAATATGTGATTACAGTCTTGATTACGCGGTATAGTTATAAGAAAGAATGGCTTTATAATGCATGCCACGAAAAGTATGTAATTTAAGGCGTTTCATAAGAATTATCTGTCATAAACGCCTAATTAGTGACCATCCATACTTGACACATATTAATAATAAAACGTGGAAGATTGACAATAAGTTTCTTAATTTAGCCGAAATTTCTTTAAGAATGAGGCGTGGGTGGATTCTTCTTCATCTAGTCTTCCTCCCACATTGGAACGCCTCATATCACAAAAAATCGTTGGGAATTATTTTAATAGGTTTTGCAAATTCACGTAATACTTCAGAATTTTCTGTTATTTCAATTTCGAGCGTATTTTACTGCACGAGGCTGCAATTATTTACAATTACCATAGCATAATACTGAGCATAATATACTACCTAATTATATCTGATTATAATACTACAAAGTATAATACTACAAATTATGAAGATAAAATGATAAAACTACAGAAAGACAGGTTCATCTTTATTAAGATCTTAAGTTTTAGACCTCCATCCCTTAATTAATTCTTTATTCGCACCCAGTCCGTACAATATGTACATTTTACACATACATTATTTACATATATTCGCATTAATGATTCTTACGCTATTAAACTTCCGTCAGGAAGTAATGTGAGGTCTTACTGCATGAAATGCGATGTAAAAAAAGAAGAGGCTGAGTTTAATTAAACCCGAGCAACATTTCTCGATGCCCTGCATACTGTATATCAGTGCTTTACGATGATAGTGATACATGCATCCTTATTGGAGTGATATTTCTTTCACCCATGGATGCCACTTGCCAGTAAATATAATCGAAATGAATACGTGTCTCTAATAAATACGCGCCTATAATATATACATGGCCATAATAAATACATGCCTGCAACAATTCGAGCCTATAATAAATATAACGAATCGATATAAGAGCTGAAAATAAGATCATGGATTGCGGATGAAATTATACTTTTTTTTGACACGTTTCTCTTTGATTGTTAACTGTGGTTAGATACTCGATAGTTTAAGTCTTCCCTCGATTGGTCATTCTTTGTTGATCACTGAGAAAGCGACAGTGAAGAATCTTCCAATCTATTTTGTTCTGCTTCACTTGGATTTGCAGCTTCATTCATCTGTGAAAAGTCATTCAACCTATTCTTTGCATTATTAATTAATTTGATTGAGCTTTCGGTCTCTTCTTACGTTTTCGAGAGTTACATAACTTTTCCAGGTCCATTATGAAATATCTTTGAATTTTTCTAGTTTAAAGTTGTTCAAATGTATAGAAAGTTTTTTGAACAGGTTTTGAGGTCTTCCGAATTAACTATTCAGATTTCTGAATTTATCACATACAATCATCTGACATTTACCGAAGACCAAATCTCTCAACAAACTGGTCGTTTGGCATCGACATTTTATTTGACGAATGAATTCATTCGAAACTGGAAATGTTGGCCCAGATTTACTCATGATCAGCAATTTAAAGATTAGAGATTGCATTTAGGAAAGGTATGTGAATTAAATAGGTTGTTTACCTCGAATAGGTGAAAGGGTTTAAACATGCTGGAAAAAAGCATTCAAGACTTTGCATAAGTTCAGTATTAAACATGCAATTAAGTAGGTTCAATAATTAACACTCAGGTTCTGCCTCCATTGATTTTCTACAATTAACTATCAAATTTAGATGGTGTAATTTACAATTATCAGGTTGTGAAAGAAGCCTTGAAAATCCAGGCCTATCACTTCTATAAAAGTTATATGAGTGTACAGAAGTTTATGTTTATTGCGTTTTGGCACTTGTTTACAATTACGATAAATTAACACTTTTGGAAGGAACGAGAGTAAAAAATTTGGTAGTGTCCTTGGTGATTTTGTTTATCGCTTTTTATGAAGATTGTTTTATTGTGTGTGACTAAGTGGTTTGGAAGGATATCTTGTGTCATTCTGAAATCATCTTCACCATTGAATATTGCAAAGTCATATTGGAAGTCAGCAGGGAAGACTTATCAGTAAATCGAATCAAGTTCTGTGACTTGTTTTCATTGGAATTTTCTTTTTTTGATCATTTACGTTTTCGAAGTTGTCTTCTAGAGAATCTTCTCTATAAAATAAATCACTTATTAATATCTACAATTCTACATAGACTATATATTAATGAAGATCTAGAGCAGATTTTGTTTTTAATTCATCTAATTGACCTGATTACATGCTTGAGTTAGAAATCTATATACACATCCAGGAAACCTGAAGGAGTCATAAAATATGGTTCAAAATGATCGTTTATGAAAAAGCTTTAGAAGGAAATGCATTTCAACGATGTACAAAGCATTCTGTTGCAAATTGAACAATTTAAGGCGCGATCAATAAAATGTAAAAACCGGAAGCCGGAAATTTCCGGTGGTGAATTGTCTGACGAACTATGTTGTCCGTTCAGCTTCACTGAACCTAGTCAACCAATGACAGAGTTAGGTGAAATCGGAATCGGAAATCCATGAAGAGAATGTTGTGCGCTGTAATTGCGGAAACCGCTGAAGATTGCTCTTTGGTTCACATAAATCTTTCTCTAGTGGCCGATAACATAAGATCGTCCTTTTCTACCGGGATATTCCATTGCTGGACTCGCTTTTCTCATTAGACATTGATGCAGTACTTCTACCTTCTTAATCCTTTTTCCACATTCCATACCATGGTGGTTTATTTTCTTCAAAGTGAACTCGTTCCATGGAAGTATAGAGTCGACAGATGACGTGGTGTAGTCCAACGTAATCATCCCTTTAGTTTTCGCGGAAGAATATTTAAGCATTTTCTCCTTACGCAACGTGTCAATATTGGCTATAAAGAAGTGGACGAAATGTGACGCAAGCTGTGACGGATCTAAATACCGGAAAATTACCGATGGGGAAGGTTTCCTAACGTCCAATTCACTCCCGATAGTTTATGAAATTGCAAGTGTTAGGAAAGCATAAATATAGTTTTCTCAAGGACTTTTTGTATAATGGTTACCCCCCATCAGTACTGTTATTCAAATATTTTTGTCTTGCATGATAGCAAGCAAGTTTCCCTAACTTTAATTTTTATTTACTCGGAAATTCAAAATTAAACCCAAAATATACTATCCTTTATTTCAAAAAACGTCCCTGATCTTTTTTTTGATAAAAATATCATTTCTAAGTAATCTATTCTCATGATAGGTACATCTTTGCATTAATAAAAATGATATCCGTAACACGGTTTCTGGATCAAAGTTTGAGAATGTGGAACATGAGAAATAAATATAAAGTAGTGCAAAACTATATAATATGGGGACAATAAAAAACTGATACTATCAATATCATGATCATCCAGTGAAAGCTGTATTTTATTATTATCTGTAGGTCTGGAATTGTAATCTATATCAAAGTGTAAATTACAAGTAACTCGTTAAGATAGGAATAATAATACATTTTGACTTTTAATTAGAGACTTTCTTCTAGTCATTCTTTTTATAACTTTTAAGTGGATAAATAAATACACTTTAAAAGGGCGAAGCCTGTGTCTTCGTAACGCCTGGAAAGCGCCAGAAAAGACATTTGTTTCCCGTCACGCCATTAGAAGCAACGACCATGCAAAGGACATAAAACTTCGAAACCTCACTTCTTTACCATAAATTGTACTGACCTATGTCACTCTACACAACCTGAATATCAACCAAATATACAGCCAGCTCTCGGCTAAACTGACATGGAAGTACTTCAAAAACTACGTAATCAGTTACATATTATACAGAAAGACAACTTTTGTTACACAATACTCGACAAATTATTATCCAATCAGCTTCTTTTGGCGAGATTCCAATTTTGTAAAGACTGCCGGAGAAAGTCTTATTCAGCGATATTTTTTTTTTAAATTCTTTGATTATGTAAAAATGTTCTCACGATTCTAGTTTAGAGAAGGAAGTAACTTCTTTTTAGTTAGAGTTTAATTTTTCGATTTATCTTATAATTTCCCAGGAAACACCGGGAAATGATCGGGAATTTAATTTAAAAACCGGGAGCTTACGTTTTTGAGGAAATAGGGGGGTGTGTTTTTGTCTAGGGGTGGAGGAAGAAAATGAAAACAGAAAGGATTTTAACATACAAAATGTGCAGTGCTTTTAAAGGTTTGAGGGTCGCTGATTACGAATATGCAATTACATTTAAAAAAATAAAAATGGCGGATTCAATATAGCGAACGATTTAGCAATTTTTTTTCATTATCGTCCTCCACCCCTAGACAAAAACACACGCCTCGATCTAAGGGCGCATGCGAATAATTTGGCATATGGCTCATTTGAAAGGGCTTGTTTTAACCTTTAATTATTGATATTAGCGAAGTTTTTTTTTTTAAAAGTTACCAAAATTCAAAATTTTTATTATTTCTCATAAAAAATTACAAATATTGTTGGTAAAATATTTCCTATGCTTATATGGTTGCAATAAACAAATTATTGTAAATAAAAGAAATTTTTTTAGTAAGAATCTTTCAAGAAAAAAGAAAGTTCCTCTGAGTAGTAGAGGTCTGAAAGTACAGCCCAATTTTAAATGATTTTAAGGAATTTCAAGGGTTGCTAAGAGATTTTGATTGATTTTGGGGATTTTAAGTGATGTTAATTCTTGAATTCTTTAATAAATAAATAAAGATAAATTAAGACATTAGTAGAATCGAATTTAAAGAACAGAAGTTTCTTGTCTTGCATTGAGAATTTCGAATATCGCGTGTATGAAAATCGTTTTCACTTCATGTAAAGAAACAGCTGATGTGTCACGTGAACGATGACCTAGTACCTAGGCTCAAGAGTGGCTCACGTCTTACAACTTTGCGAGTCTCATTGTCGTTGCTTTTCCTTCATCACGGTCGCATTCCGGCACACATCTCCGGATGCAAACTTTCATAGTAAATGTTGAAAGTTCAAACAAAGGTTCTTAGGTCAGATAACAGCAAGAGTAGATTTTATTTGCCTAAAAAACTGATCTACTGCTATTCCAGTAACTCATGTCATAATTTCAAATAATGCATCAGAAATTAATTTGATAATTCATATAGTTGTACAACTTACCTGTAAACATCCAAGGAAAGTTCTCGAAATGCATAAATGATGAGAAATTCGTAAATATCTTCTCGAAGGGAGAAAGTTCTGTTTGTCAGTAAACATTTAGGATTCTTTTTTAAGTGTTCGCTGATTGATGCTAATTAGCACATATAGCTAATACCTGGAAGCTTAAATGCAACGCGCTGCATATCGACGTCCAATTAACAATTCACGTGCGAAAAGTGCTTAGAATATGCCTTTGGGTTTCCTCATTCACGAGGAGCCATTTTTCCTCAAAAGAAACTCTTCCTCTTCTTCATTTAATAGAAATCTTTTATAGCTGAGCTATAAATATTATACTACTACTTCCTACTTAAATTATTCTTTAAAACAAAAATATTTATTATTTATTATGTATTAATCTAATATTATTATCTAATATTCAAAGATACGACTGGTTTCTACAGCCTTGGATAGCTTCTATACTAATTTAAAAATCATTAAAATCACTCATCCATACTCAATCCACAAAAACCAATAAAAATGAAAAAACCTTTTTTTCTGGTTCCACTAATTAACTTCTGATTATGATCCTTGGGGAATGTTGAACTATTCAATTCAGCCCAAGGTGACGAAACTGAAAAGGGTTTTTCCTCTCCACGCTTGATTTAATTGTTATACGATCTTAATTTTACGAACGTACGAACGTAGTCTATTTTTAACACCTATCGAGGACATTTATTAGAAATACTTCACACATTTTCATAGTCATATGCCTGGCCCAGTTTCTATTTTTCTAATATACCTCTTATCAGCTGGCCTTCCATTTATTTCCGCGATTTTATATTTTCTTTGCACATCCGATACTGTTGATCACCCATGCATGAAGCACAAAATATGATAGTACCTATCTTAAGTGTCCTCGCAGCTCAAACTAACCTTGCATCGCTTTCGAATCTTAATTAGAGTTCCGGCGAGGCTTCGACCTTCATACATTTTATATTCATTTTAAAACGTGAACCCACTTCGAGTGCAGATGATAGAAGATGATCGTTTTATTTTTCTCCAACTGGTTTCGTGAGCTTGCTCGACGGTGCGTTATCATTATGAATAAATGTGGTCGACACCATTTTAGTCTCTTTTTGGTCCAGAGTTGCAAGGACAACTGCAAATCGCAGATCTTATACAGGTGAAATGAGATTTGTGGCCTAGAGGGTTGATTGTAGATTCTGCCAGGAGAAATAATTTAGATTCTGTAATAATTCTTAATGCTTTATTCGTCATTATAAAGTTTTTTGTAAAGTAATGTTCTGCACACATATTAGGAGAATTATGGAAGATAAAATCTGAAACCATTTAGCTTACACATTTAGCTTACACGTTAGCTTAGTGTATTACCTAACAAGATGAGTTTAAAAGTTATTTGTAACCTGATTAGAAAATTGTATTTTAATTGCATTTTGTGGGTAAATGATCATAATAGAACGACTTATATGTTGTTATATTCTTATGTAATCACGTAAATAACTTGGTTGACGCCCTTGACTAATATATTCGAAGTCTATTTGAATCAGAAGATCATTATCAAGGATCATGTCTTGACAGGATTTCTAATGAGCTTCCTCTTTAAGGTATTTCCTACAAAATTACTTGCCCTAGAGCAGACACCCACTCGTAATCGTTCATTACCATCGGTAATGCGCATGATGGATGGTGAACGTAACATCTGAAAATTTTTAAGAAATCCAGTTCTGCCCACGAACACCTAATACACTAATCTGCTTCTTCGCAATTATCGATAGGAATCTAATTACCATCTAACTATGGATAAACTCACTTTCAAGTGTTCGACAGCATAGAATATTGCCTGTACTATTATTATTTTGTGCTGTAATACTTATCCGGGTTTTCTGTTCTTCTCCAAAGTTTTAGTTGTTATACGAAATATAAATATGGACGAGAAAAAATTATCTGTTTGAATTGGGTTGAAATTACAGATGTCTAATCTGACAAACTTTTTTTTTACTTTTATTGGATTGAGAATATCAAAGAAGTTTCCAAAATTTAATTTATTTTAAAGCTAGAAGAAATTTTAGGGAACTTGTAAAGATTTTTAAAGAAGTGCAAAACAGTTTAAAGGTTTTCAAAATATTTCAAGACATTTTAAGTGATTTTAAGAAAATTCGAGGAACTGATTCTAATGTGGAGGAAATTAAATGAAATTCCTTAAAATTACTTGAGATTCTTTAAAATGTTTTAAATCCTCTGTAAATGTGTTGAAAACGTTTAAAATATTTCAAAAAATCCTAGGAAATCCTTTTATAATTTTTTAATTCTTATGAAATCCTCTGACAACCCCGAGTAAATTTCTGCTAGTAAATAAATAAAAATGTTGAATTTTGGGAATGTTTTAAAATATATTTATCCCAATAAATATAAAAAATTCATTAGACTAATCATAATTTGAAAATCCCCAGTGTATTCATGAAATTTTATAATTTGCTCGTCTAAAAAACTGTTTTCTTTTTTGTTTCAGGTGAGTTCAAGTTGCATATCTAAGTTATTGGCTAGCTCTGTGAGTACGTATAAAATAAAGAATAATATACAATATTTGAAGTTGTTCAATTTTAAACATCTTCTAATTAAGAATGCGCTGCGAAATTCAAAGTTACCTACCCCTCATATAAAAGTGTATCAAACTCTAAATTTCTGGGATGAACGTGACCGTTTCTTGTTCATCGGTTTGCCAACACTTGTAAGGTGAAATTGCAGTAGGGGGGAAGGGGTTGGAGTATCGAGAGAGGGGTACCGTTATTGGCCCCCTTCTCTAAGAACTTCTTCAAAAGAAATCTTCTCTTTGCTGGTTGTCCTCATCTCAGATCGAGGGGTCCAGCTTCGCGCCTGTACATCAATATCTAATTATTTGAATATATTTCCCAATTTTTGATAAAGATCTTAGTATTCCTGCCAGCAATATTGAGCAATCTCACAAATCCCAAAAGCCTCTATAAAAGAAACTGTTTGTCGTTATCAAAAAACTTTCCAACCCAATTCACTTCGTTTAAAACTCAACAATGAATATTTCGTACGCCTTGAAAAGTGGAACAAGTGAACCTTCTCCTGATGATAGTCTTTGCGAAATTGCAAATTGGTACTGAATTATAAGTTGATCGCAGTCTTTAATGAAGGATTAACGTAAGATTGCTGTACAATTACTGCAAGATTATACTGTAAGCGGTGTTCCATTTACAATTTGCACCAACTTTATTCGTTTTCGGTCTGATGATCACATTATAGATCATTGATATCACTAGATTCACTGTTAGGTGCTTGGATTTACTAACACACGATTCAGCTAACATCAATATTGAAACTAGACCAAGTGACATGAACCTAATTCTTCAAAAAAAAAAGGATACATTTACAGCAATACTCCACAGAAATTCTATTCGCTAGAAATCAATGATAGTACTTATATGACAGGGAGGATCATTGTCTCGAAAGTTGTATTGCATTTTTGGTCTGATGCTCATCCAATTTTGTTGCAATCCTTTTTCGGTACCATGTCCAAATGAACAGAACCTACCATTCCGATTGTACTTTCCTTTGACAGTAGTCTCTAATTAGCGACTAGATGGTAATGTTTAGCATGCTATTATTGTTTTCCTTAGGAAATCCATCATAATATCGGCACTCCATCAAAATGTCCTATGCAATCATTAGGTAGTACTTCTTGATGAATATGATCTGCATGGCCAGTGGTCTGGTACTAATCAAAAGGAACCGTCTTGCATGGTGTCTCTCCCCACCAAGTTCTTACAAGTTCCTTCCCTTTCACCAATGTTCAACAGGCCCATGGGCCGCATGGGTATCACGCTGACCGCTGCCATCCAGTTCCGTCCAGACAGTTGCAAACGCGGTCCAGCCAACGACCGGTCTCTTTACACTGATCCTTGATCATAAACAGATCGACCACGCGTTTTTGCAAGCCATTGTTCATCGATACCCATCGGTAGTTCTCTCGTATTTATAGTCTTTCACCTCAAACAGTGGCATTCGTTCTTTATCAAGTTATTCTTGTGATTTTCAAGTGATGACAGTGACCCAACAATTGCTTAATGTTTTAATCATGAGATAATTTATTGAAATCAATTCTACTCTGAAAGAGGTTTGATGACATGCTAAGAATAAGAGATGGTTCTTGAATGTTGGATGTGTTTGTTCCTTGGTTTGTTCTTGAGTGGATGTTTTTGGCAAATGTGATTAGCTTGAAGTTAATTGTTCCTGATTTCTCATTCTACATTTAGACGATATTTTTCAAATATAATTGCATGCAGGAAGTAAAATGATCAGAACCATTTATCATCTCGTAACAGAGATATAACAGATTTTGAATAAAGCAAACAAACACTTAAGTCATACGTTAATTAAGCACACTTATTAAATTGATTAAAATTAGAGAATCGCGAGATTCTGAATGATAGATGCTTCTCATCAGCTGGTTTATACACAAAATAACTAATCGGTTGTCATCCTATGTATTAAATGCATACGTTACACTTATCCGGAGTAGAGTCGACTAACACGAAACTGGTTTAAATTGCCAGACGCAGGTTTCCTTTTTATCGCTAAGGTTCCCCGTGGCTAGGTATTATTCATGGATATCGCTCAGATCTGCCCGTCATCAGGTACAGTTCCAGTGATTTTAGCGAAACAGCCATTTCATCGGAACGCCAGAGACAAATTCTCCAGAGAATTGTCTTAACTGCCTAGGTTCTTGTGCTTTTCTCACAAACGGAAGTTACTCTTCAACTGTCAACCGGATCATAGGAATGCGGCTTCTTTAACAGTAGTTGACACGCTAAAAACAGTTATATGGTGCGATTCAAGAGTTACCACTGTTGCCAGATTAGAAGAAGAATATTAAGTTCGTAAAAACCATACAATGTAAAAAAATATTCATGATGCAAAAGCGTTTGCAGATGATGTTGAATTTCGTTCCTTGAGGGAGTTCATCTTCCTGTTCGAACCTGATGATTTATCTTCAACCTTAGGGCATTTATATGGGGTGTTTGAATACACCATCAATTTTGAGATCCCAACAAGAGAACTTCTATATATAGAAGTATGCAGC
>JAUESI010000010.1:2963118-2979906 GCA_032275145.1 Synergus laeviventris
TTAATTATATACCTCATGACAGTAGATTAGCCAAGCTATTCAAGTGTCATAATTTAGAAAAATATTTATTGGAATCTTAGTAATGGATTGTAAACAAATATTTGTCTATCTTTTTGAAAAATAGAAGGAAGATTAAGTTTTATGGTATCTTAACTTTCAGTAGACATAAAATAAGAGATCGCTTTAAATGTTTAAAAAAAATTTAACGAAATAGTCGTGAAGGTTTAAGAGTTGACCTATATAGTAAATATATACGTACAAGACGGTAGTTTCTCCAACGGTTTTGCAGTTGTTATTTTGTTTATGCGTACTTTGCGAATACAAACGCGAATGTATAACTGAACAGAACCCCGCATTCGATAACGGGAAGCCCGAGTCGTACGGGACCGTGCAATGATTTACCGCATAACGCTTACCGCAAAAATCTCTGTCGCAGTAGCCGCAACATCATGCTTGAACAAAAAATTAACCAATCCTAAATTCGAGCAAATATCTTTTGAAATAAGAGAGAAAAATAGATAGACCACAAAAATGTGTTGATATGAGCCTAAATGTTCATGAATTTTCAGAGCGGAACTATTAAAATGTATGACTTTTTTGTTCTGAGGACAGGAATGAGAAATTATTTTCTGGGTGGCGACTTGACTGGGAATTTAATTAATAAACCGGGAGTTTACTTCTGATCAAAGTTGAAAAGAGTTATTAAAAGGTCTTTCAAGAAATTTCACGAGGATCCAAAACATTTTAAAGAGTTTTAAGTAATTTTAGTAAATGAGAGTTATAAAGAATGAAAGTCACGAACGAAATTTTGCTTTAATATTGCTTCATAGAATTCTAATCTTATAATGCGTCTCAGTTGGATACAGGAAATATATTTTAATAGATATGTAATAAAGAAATCTGTTATTAAAATTCGATCACAAAAACAAATGGATTTGATGATTTGTCAAAATGCTACATTAGAATAAGTGAAAGTTGGAATGAATCGTACATGGAGATGGAGACATGTGAGATAATAATCAAAGTCAGTGTTTCGTGTGCTCTCTATTCGTCAAAAAAAAATGTTACAAGGCTGAAACAAATTAATGTGGAAATGTGATGTAAAAATATGAATAATTTATGGTGTTTGTAAAAATTTTTTTCTTTTTAATTTCAGCGAAGATCCTATTATGCCCATGATACCACTCGGCTTGAAGGAAACCAAAGATATCGACTTTCGAGATCCCTTTAAAGTGAGTACTTATTTTCTTCTATCAGGTTAATTCTAATTTTATAAGAAAATCAATACACAAAATGATTTATTTACCACAATTTTATTCATCAATAAAATTATTACTCCAAAGGAGGAACTTCAGGATTATCGACAAATTTATGGGAAAGATTTTTAATTTTCGGTAAATGAGTTGGACTCTTTCTTTTTTTAGAATCGATCACAATTCTCGAAAAATCCAAATCATCTCTTGGTGGTCCAATTTCTAAAAGTTCTCGGATCGTGATCATTGGTCCACTTTTTTTAATGGTTTTTATCTTTTCTCTTTCTCTTTCAATTTTTATTCCATTTTTCCTTGCTTTATTCCCTGAGATCATCTTTGAAGGAATTAATCGAGGCATTGTTATTACTAAATGTCCTGTCGTTGTATTTCTTTTAATAAGACTTTTCTCCGTTGAGACTTCGAAAGGCAATGTTAATTGCAAAATTTTCCCTTTTACGTAAACTCTTATATAAAAAGGTTGAACGTCCACGTCCAGATAAGATGTATCCAAATGCCTATAAACGATTTTTGAGATATAAACATAATTTTAGGAATAAATTTACTGGAGTAATATTTAATCAATATTTTCTTACTTGTAAACTGCAACATCAAGAGTTATATTATTCGGATCGTCTTCATCGTTCAGTTTGAAAGGTACTTTTGGTTGATTAAGATTGTAAGCTCTTCCATCAGGGCCAAATAATTTAGGAACGTATATTGCTTTTTCTTCGTTACTTCTCGACTTGTATTTTTTTTCCCCTAACTTTTGTGTACGTTCTGCAATTGCAATGCGATCCTCTGGGGTATTGTAACTTGGTGAGTTCCAAAATTTGCTGTTTTCTTCATCATCATCGTCCTAGAAAATTCAACAAATTTATGTCACAAGATTTGAAAAAATGTTAGAGAAAAAAAAAACTTAGCTTACATCTTCTGAACCATCTGGATTAATTTCTGTGATTTTCAAACTTTGATTTTCTTGATGTCGCATTTTCTGCTGTATTCTTAATTTGGCATATTTTTTGTATCCTCGAAAAACATCGCCTTGAACCTCTGCATATTTTTGCAAAGCTTTTATTCTTTCAGATCTTTCAATTTTTATCATGTCTAGTTCTTGTAATTGAGGAAGGGTCGCAATCACATATTCTCTATATCCTATGTAATCAGAGCAAGGATTTCCAGTCAGAATGAGCTGTTCTAAATTTTCATTGCATCTAGGAACATGTGGTAGAACAAATTATTTTATAATCTAAAAATAAATTTAGTAATTAGGAAACTATTTCTTACCTTAGTTTTTTGACATTCTGCAAGTCACCAATAAAATTGACCATGAGATCAAGTTTTTTTAAACTCTCCAAACCCTCCAAATTTTCGATGACTTCAATATTGTTCAAAGCTAGATTTAAATACTCGAGTTTCTTCAATTTATTCAGATTCTCTATTTTCGAAATAATATTATATTGTAGTAAAAGAATTCTCAAATCTCGGCAGAGATGATTAAGAATCTCGATTTTTTCAATATTTTCTTGATGAAGAGATATTTCTTCCAATGTTGATATTTCTCCTTCATTATGCTCTGAACGTTTCCGAATTAATTCCACCGTAATTCTCACCATTTTATTAAAAAAATATCAAATGCTTATCGATTAAAATAAAAAGTATAATATGTTTCGCAAAAAGTTAAGACGTTAAATATTCACAGTGAGATTCATTTTTTTTATTGCTTTCAAATGCGACAGTCTTTTTTATTTCAACCAGAGTTCTTCAAAACCGATTTATTTAATTTAAGTCAGTGATATTTAGTTTTAATTTCATATATTAAAAACCGTTATGTTGGTATAATATCATTGTAACGGGGTAATGTTCTAACGCGAACGACTGAGATAAGAAAATATCGATTCAACGACACTTGGTAACCAGAACGGTGGCAGTCATTTAAAATTGAGAGCACATTTTTATAATTTTTATATAAAAGTTTTTTAACTTTTTGATAGTGAGAGAATACGTTCATTAAAATTGTTTTGGATTTTTAATATTATTTTTAAAACTTTACAATATTTCTTTTCATTTCAGGATTTTATTTTGGAACACTACAGTGAAGATGGCGGAAATTACGATGAGGCCATTGCAGAACTTATGGAAACGAGACAGGTAAAAATATTTTAAAATTCTTTTAAAAAATTTAAAGAAAGAAAGAAATTCTTGAATGATTAAATTGATGTTCATTTTTCTTGAAGACACGTGTAGAAATAAACTTGAGAGATTTGATAGTAAGTGTGTCGTAAACGTAAAGTGCAATCGCAGTTCAAGTAAAAATGTTCAAATCTGATAGCAACCTGTTATACCTTTTCACTACGTACGTTCAATACAAAAAGTGTGTCATTGATAAAGATATAAAAGTCTATTTTACGATTAAAAAAATCGTTCAAGGTAAATGAAAGATTTTAGAATGAACGATAAGCTTCTATTGTTTACAGCTTAATAACTTATTACAAACTTTACTTTATAGAATTTTACTTTGAAGATAAATTGATTCAAGAACACAAAGATTAATTCTGTCATTACAAATTAAGTTGATAATAAACCGGAAACCCGGAAAATAACACTGAATTTATTTTTTAATTGGGAGTTTTTTATTCATACATTTTTTTGTTTTAGGCGACGAGAACACCAACGAGAGACGCGGCAGGAATTGCATTACTCCTCCGTTACTACAATCAACTCTACTTTATCGAAAGGCGCTTTTTTCCCCCGGACAGAAGCCTGGGCATTTACTTCGAATGGTTCGATTCCCTAACAGGAGTGCCGAGTTGTCAGAGGACGGTCGCATTCGAAAAAGCGTCAATCCTCTTCAATGCAGGAGCTTTGTACACTCAATTAGGTGCCAAGCAAGACAGACGTACAGCTCGAGGATTGGATCAGGCAGTTGATGCATTCCTCAGAGCTGCAGGGACCTTTAGATACATCCATGAGAATTTCACAAATGCACCCAGTATGGATCTTGGACCAGACATGCTGGACATGCTGGTTCAGTTGATGTTGGTGCGTTTCAAAATTATCATCTAAAATCGTAATTATATCTATTAGAACTGATTGAAGAACGGTTTTACAAAATTTATGCTACTTGTTTTTCAGGCTCAAGCGAGGGAATGCCTTTTCGAGAAGCTGGAACTTCAATCTAGGGACTCGAGAAATATTGATGTATCTCTAGATCTTGCTCAAGAAGCTGCACAGGTGAATACATTTTTAGAATAATTTTGTACTTAGGTCACTATATTACTAGTTTAGATTAGAAAATTTTAAGTAATCAAAAAATTCTTGTTTTTTAGGTCTCGACTGTTTATAGTGATGTTCACGGATTGATAACAAGAGAACCTGTTCGAGATTACGTCCCGGAATCGTGGGTCTCGTTAATTCTAGTAAAACGGGAACATCACCTGGCTTTGGCACACAAACACTGTGCTGCGGCTCTCCTGGATATCCCATTTTCAGAGTTTCGCACAGAAGTGAAACTTATTCTGGAACGTATCCAGGAAAGCGATGGAAAGACTCAAATTGATGTCACTGTTCCGAAAGATGATAACGACAGAAAATGTTTAGGTAAAAGTTGTTTGAATTACTTGGAAATATTTCACTTGGTCCTCCAATTCTTTACAAGTGCAAAAAAAAACTCTTTAATTATATTATTTATGGATGCCTTATATTATTATTCATTTTTCTTATTTAAAGGACGAGCGCATTTGAGAGAAGCATTGGTGCTGCACGAGGAGAGTCAAAGATTGCAGAGAATGTGCAGAGAACTCAAAGGGAAACAAACATTAGCAAAAGTCTTGAAAAAAGCTCAAGATAACACCCTTGAAGTTTACAATCGGGCTGGAGACGAAGATGAATACCGGGAATTACTGGATCCTCCTCATATAATCGGTATAATTATTAATTATGAAATAGAACAAAACAAATGATTTCCTAGTTTCCGTCCATAAGAAATTTTATTAATTATTTAAATATACTTTTCAGCCTCCACGAAATTCCAACTTAGTCTCACACATCCAGATTTCGGTCAGCATGGTGTGGACGACCTTTTTAGATCCTTGGGTCCAGTGGCAATTTTTTCCGCAAAAAGGCACTGGACTGCGCCAAGACTGATTCAACTTCAAAGAGGACCAGGAGGCGAAGGATTTGGCTTTAGTGTGCGAGGCGATGCTCCCGTTATTATCGCTGCTGTTGACCACAATTCACTTGCTGATGTAGGTTTTATATAATCTTAATTTATTATTTTTCAATATTATCTAGTTAAAATTCATGAAAACGAGGAAGTTCAGGTTTTCCAATCCTGTCCTAGTTCTAATCTTAATGAAGGTATTCTATTAAGCAGTTTTGACTTTAATGTAAATTTTAATTAATATTGCAGTTGGGAGGAATGAAAGATGGTGATTTTATCGTAAGTATCGGCGATAAAGACGTTAAATGGGCTTCTCACGATCAGGTTGTACGACTCATCAAACAGTGTGGGGATTCGATTAGTTTGAAGTTGGTAACGCCGATGGATAGAAATTATTTAAAGGTAAACATTCTTTATCTTCTTTTTGAACTAAAATTTTACCAAATAAATAAACTTCGTCAATAAAATTGAACTTCAAATCTTTTAATTTCGAATGATCTATTTTCTAAACGATATTATTTCTTTTTTAAAGAAACCCGTGAAGACGAGTCACCATGACAAAGGAAGTGTATCGGCAAGTAGTTCCTCTGGAGTTTCTTCCGGTCAACCAAGTCCCGCGGGATCAGTTACAACAGCTCACGTAGCCAAAAGACTTCCTTGGAATCCATTCAAAAAATCTAATGGCCAACGTGACAGTAGGGACCTCACATTTGATAATGTTATCCTCAGATGATTCCCAAAGCCATTGATTTTCTGGGAAATTGTACTGATATTCTACTCTTTAATCAGCGAAATTTCGCTGATTCAGATTAAGAGAGTAAAAGCTCAAAATAAATGCAACGTATCTACTTTTATTTTCAAAAGTAAATGAACTTTTCTGTAAAAAACCGAAATCTTTAATAAAAAATTGCGATTCGTATCTGATGAAGGAGGCAAAAAATAGGGAAACGTAATATTTAGAAATTAGATTCATCGTAAGGTTCTAAAAAAGGCTTCGTGCTATTCTTAAAGAAAAAATTGCAACTTGTCCATAATGCACCAATGTAATAGTATCGGAAAGTAGAAATCGACGTATGTAAATATGGAGGAAAACGTCAAAAAATTGCCTCCATTGTCAATCGTTGCCAAATTGTAAGTAAACTCGAGCGCGTGGATTAAATGTATGTTAGATTTAGAATATTGAACGTGTATGTATAAATATTGGTGAAAGCTGAAAGTTTATTCTTCGTGAGCTTAGAGAAAAAGAATCCATATACTTACAGCCATAAATTATTGCCTGAAGCATATTCTTTTCTTCCTTCCGTGGCTATTCGTTATTGTTATTGCTATTTTATATTTACTAATCTCGTCGACGTTCGTGTATGAATGCATTGAATGCAAGAGAGCATCTCAAATAAAATCGCGACTTAAGACTTCGGACGTTTAGCTCTACTAACTTGAAATCCTTTTGGATAATTGCCATATTAATTTTTTGTATGTGAATGATAAGCTCCAGTTTTCTGTTAATTCTTTCCACATAATTCCTAAACACCTTGTGTAACATTTTTATAAATCTACAATCTGGAAGATGTTCAAGATAAGAAATTCATGTGTCTCTTATATTTTTAAATTTATTTGCTAAAACTAACTTTTATTTCGTTTTAATCCTCAAAATCATCGCAGCGCAGTAACGAATATTCAAGTGTAAGGACGCGTTTGCGTATGTGTGCAATATATTTGATAATGTGTCGAATTAGGATGTAATATTAAGTGCCAATACTAGTGTACTTGTGAATAAAAAGTACACAAGTTTATTTGTAGAATCCAAGACAAAATACTTTCAAAGGTTCAATTAAAGTTAAAAAATTTTTGGATCCGAGATTATTTTTGCATCATGAACGAAACACATTTTTTTCTTAAAGGGTAGAGTGAATTTACAATTTGTTAAATATTTCAAACTGACAATCTGTTTTCACATGTAAATAATAATGTTCAGTATATTACATTCATATACATACGAGAAAGTAATCGACGAGTCATAAAATAGGTTGTATTTTTGTTAATAACAATCAAAGGCGAGAAACTTCTACTCGAAATTTTAAACTCGGTGATTGGTATGTAGTTTTTCCTGAATTTAACAGGTCAGTTATCATGTTTCGCTGATCTATATACATGTTAATTTATTTTGTACATTACGTTTTTATATTTTGGAACGCAACTATAATTCCCTTGGGCCCTTGTACTTAGCGATCTTCGTATATAATTGTCTTATATTGTATATGTTCTAATATAAGTAACTGTTAAACAATGTATTGATTAAAAAACAAAAGCAAAATTGTGCGGAATTTTCTCATCTGTTAATCCTTGGCTGAGGTTGGTTTGGTATTACTGGGGTAACTCAACTAGAATTGCTTCAATCAACTGGTACCACTTGATACCTCCATTTAAATGATCTAAATGCTACAACATTCTTATTTTTGATCAAATACAGAAATGTTATGCAGGTATTTTATAAATCAGCTTAAAAAGAAAATGATATACATTTAAAAATGTTGATATTTGATTCGCCTCGTTGACATGCCTGGATTTGATTTAATAATTCCTTCGAAAGCTATCGCTATTACAACATGTACTGACACAGAAAGAGTAGATATTTCATTTTCATGTGATGAGAATTTAAACCGATTGTGAGTTGACCAAGCGGGATTACCCAAATTCGATTCAATTGAAGGCTGGAATGTAACGTAAAATAAAAAAAATGTAAATAAAACAGTCAATAAAAGGAATATAAGCCAAAAAACTTTAGCTGTTTTTTTCTAATTAGCGTTAATCATTCTAAAAATACTGTTTCGACGAAATCTGCAGGGCGATGCACTTTCTTCATAGCGAGTTTTGTACCGGTTTTTAAGGTCAGTGGAGAAAGTTCAGCAGTCGTTCCGATAAACCAACAAAGTCTAAGTGCAGTGTATAGTCAATATTACTACAATAATAATTATTATCATTATTATATGTCCAGCTTTGTTTATCATATTGAGAAATACTTTTAATCATGCTTTTCGTTTTGATTTTTTTAGAAAGGTTTTAAATTTAGATTGTTACTAAATTTGAATACATTATTCATTTCTCTATTCTTTATGTTTTTAAATTGACACTTTCCTTTGTATTTAATATTGTATTCTTTATACTTTTTTATTTGCGTTTTATATACCTATGTTAATTTAAACCAAACTTTAGCAACCTAAGCCAAAAATAATTTAGGTAACGCATTTATTCGAAACGTTATAATTCTCACTTTGGATGGATCCCTATAAGCAATTGTGTAATCGATTGAGTGAAGTGAGAATTTCTTTTGACGGTGAAAGTTGTGGCACAAGTTACAAGGTTTCGTTATACATACTTCATGGTATCTTTGTCTTTTTTGGAAGGACTCTTCTCAAAGGTATAATTTCAAATTTTTAATTTCCTTCAATCGTCTAAAAACTTCAACAGAAAGTTTAATTTTATTAATAAAAATACTAGTCTAAGACACACCTATAGGTGATTCTGCTGACAGTGTTGCAAAATCTTCATTATGCATCTTGCCAGTGAAATACATTATGAATTTTAAGATCTTAAAACTTATTTTATTCGAAGTGAATAATTTGCAGATTTTTTTATGAGAGAGACAATAAAAAGAATAAATTGGAGAAAGCAGACCTTGTGAAACAGTATGTTCCTTTTTGATTTGAACAAGTACTTGGCACTTGCACAGTTATTTTCAAAAGTAGGACAAGTACCTTTTTATCAACAGCAGATGAACGAACTTTGTATGGTAAAGTGTGAAGCCTATAATGAGAATGGCCTAGCCATTCTAATCAAATAATTTATTTATATTCTCACAAAGAATAGATGAGAAAAATGCAACCAAGTGTACGTACAACTCAATTTCAAATATTATTTCTAAAGAATTAGCTTTTGTTACCTTCGTGCACAAAAGACTTTCAGGTTTCACTCTTAAATTTTTTTTATAACCTAATAGAAGTATTAGAATAAACGCCAAGTATTTTTCACAAAGTTTAAACATTTTAAAGTGCTGACGTCACTGGAAATTAATTCTGAACTATATACTTTACATTTTTTTAAATTAGCATGTGAAAATTGGAATTTGTCAATTTTTAATCTAGGAATGTATAAAAGATCAATTCAAATGTTAATTATTTTTGTCTACAAGTTTTAAACTTAAGATTGAACTATAAAAGGTGAACTAAAATAGTTAGTGGAAAAAAAAATCAGAATAATCCGAGACGTCATAAATAATATTTTTTTCTAAACACTCATTATCATTTGAAACAGAAATGGTCAGTCACCGATTTGTGTGATTTGAATAATGCATGCACATTTTACATAATCAGTTAAAAAATAAAAGAATTGTTATTATACCTAAGGACCGAAAAATTAATGTAGTCTTTATGTTAATCTAAAACTAAGGAACAAACTTAAACTCTAGTCTTTAAAAGCCTTTACATTTTTTTATTTATACGCCAAAATTGTTTGGTTTTCTAGTTTTACAACTAATTTCTTGAAAATACCGCAACACTTCAGAAACTTGTGAAACAAAAAATAGCGAGACAAAAAATAGGTGAACAAAAAATAAGTTCATGATTTCCCTAAGATTGGAGATAAAAAAAAAGCTTAAATGATTCTCTTGATCAGCGAAGCGATGGAAGATTCGATCCTTGGAGAAAGCAAAATGTAAGGTCTCGGCAAGAAAGTGAATCGGAAGATCGCAACAATATATCTATGTATAGTTGTATACTATTTCCGTGTAGAAATTTCGTTTCATATAAAGTGTATAATTTATTTATTTCCTCGTGCAATAAAAAATGCACATATTAATTGCTAAGAAAAACGGAAAGAAAATAATTTTTCCATCATACGTCTCAATCGAAAATTCGACTTTCGATGCCTGTGGAGCGGGTCGAAAGTGGAGTTTTCTACCCTAGGGAAGAAAGTGACAGATAAATGTAAATGGCGGTGTTTTTCTGTCCACTCGCAAATTTACATATGCTACACTTGCGCCGATATGCTGTGGAAAGTATTCGCATTTCACTTTTTTTATCTTTTTCCTTTTCCTATCGATTCTCGACCATCATAATGTATCGATAAGTTATCACGCTCTAAGCAGATCAAATTGGGCAGCTAACTTCACACTCGTGAAATTGTCGCCTTTCGCCCCTTGTTGTGCAATATACTATTTAAAGCTATTAATTAATTATTCAATAATTTTCTTTTCAGTTCAGTCCTCGAAATGAATCTACGTTCTTATAGAAATTTCTTCTGTAATAAATAAAACAGAAAGTAAAGAGTTTTCTCTTGATGTAAAACAGTTAAAAGTGTTCATAAAAATATTTCTTTATTAAGTTCAAGTTACGTTTTTATGTCATAACTAGAGGCCAGAATTCCATAACACTCTTATCGGGGAAATCCCCTCTTAAACAAAATTGATCATCGGGCTAAGCAATCGGGTTACTTCTCTTCAAATAACCCAGCAGTCACCACCAGACTCTCGCCCGTCACTTTACACTCGCCGGAGGAACCTGGTACTGCAGGTGTGTGATAAATATTATTTTAAAATTCAGTGATAATATAATAAGTCCCTTGTAGCCTAAAACATCTAAAACAAAAAATTTAATTAAAAAACCTCAAACTTAAATTAAAACTAAAACTAAATCTAGAATTGCATTTATTTAGCAGTGCCTAAGTTATTTCTAGTCTGAAAGTGAAAGTGCGCCAACTTTATCTTTTCCTTCTTGCATATTTAAAGATTAGACTAAAAGAAGGTAACTTTTAAGAGATTTTATTTATGAAAGAAAGGAAATGCGCGAAGAAATAAATAGAAAGGAAATCTTATCAAGTTTTCTTGTTGAGTCTTGTAGATTCTACAATTATCTTTCAAGAAGAAATTCAAGAAGAAATATTTGTAAGGAGAAGTATTATTTGCGCAGTAAAAAAAGACATGTTGAAATTAAGACTGATTGCAGTTAAGTATAGTTATGTACTTCACAATCAGCATCAAACGCAATGTCGAAAGTGGGACATGTGCATCTTCGTAAGGAAAGAATCTGAAAATGATAGTAAAGTGGTTGTGAGATGAATAATTTCAGTATTCGTGAATCAGGATTGAAATATTTAGCCTTGGTTTAGAGCGATAATTTAAAAAAAAATTTAGCTAGTGATTACAGGATATATTTCTTCTTATTATAATAATATTATATGTAATTTTTGCTAGTGTTATTAATTTAATTTTATTTCATACCTTTCATTCAGAAAGCTTTGTTTCTTCAATTTCTTCTGATCTTGGTACAGGACGACGTAACCATTACTTTCACTAACCAGTCGACCAAACTTTCTTCTCAAAGATATCGAAAGAAAGAGTCGGTTTCTTCAAAGTTTTTCGATAGAAATACTTTTTATAAACAAATTTTGTCCCAAATTATTTGTCAACAAGATATTTTCTATTCCTATATTATAATATTTTAATATAGATAATATTAATATTTATCTTGCAGTGTTGAGTTGTTGAAATATTATAATTTAATTGAAAAAAAATAGAAAGCTGTTGAGCCAATATATAAACTATATGTAACGGAAATACATGTATGCTATTCACTTCCTTATGTTTGCAGATCTCGTCTTACTTTCATTTTCGTACGCACAATCATGAATTTCCTAATGAGGTAGAACGCTTATAGCTTAAAAAGTATTAACGGCTCGTCTGTCTGATGTAACTTTTTTACAAATAAGGAACGGAGACAAAAAAATATTTCTCACTATCAAAAAGAGAAAATTTGAGTGGTCATAAATGTCATTTTATATTTATAGTTCCTCAAATGTGGTAATTAACTGACCAACTATTTTTAGCTTTTCTGTTTAATTCATAATCCTGTTCAAAGTTGGGTATTTTGAAATTAATTTTCTACTAGGGTAAAAATTAGAAATAAAGTTTTTGAATAACTAATAATGGTCAATTTACATAATGTAAAACATAGAAAACCGTTGGCAATAATTATGGACCTTGAAAATGACGCTTCGTCATTACAAACAAAAATCGTGTCATAGGTATTCTGCATAAATTTGAACTTGTCTATTCAGAAATTATACATGCGTAATTCATCTTCAGCGAAATCCCAATTACTTCAGTCTATTATACATATTCACAATACGAATAACTAAATCAACCACAAGAGTATTTTAATTCCTAATTATTATGTAAATGAAAAAATATAAATATACCATATCTTGAATATTGCGTGAAATATTTCAGTACAAGCAATTATAACTTCTTTAATTACTGCAACGCAGGTTCAAATTATGCACATGTTTGCATTAATTTTAAGGCCTACTTTACTTTCATAGCTGCTTCATTTGCATAAAAAAATGTTGCCCAATCAAATTTGAAATGCACTCGAATTCGATTACTTTCAAATATATGTTAAAAAATTTTTCAATTTTTGTCAGAATGGGTATGGGTACGCAGCAAAATTTGGACTACAAATGTGGATTAAGTTCAGACCTTCAGGTAGTTGCAAGGGCTGAATTGAGGGAAGAATCTTACACGCGGGAACAGGCCTTAGAAAAATTTCGAGAATGGATAGAAAAACATCCTTCAATCAAAAGGTGTCGAACAGATGCCGTTTTTCTTCTCAGATTCCTGAGGACGAAGAAATTCAGCCTCCCTTTAGCTGAAGAAATGCTAGAACGATATCTCACTATGAGGCAACTCTATCCTGACTGGTTCCAAAATTTAGACATTAATGACCCTGATCTTGAGGCTATTATCAATAGTGGGTATCTGGTTCCACTTTTGGAAAGGGATGAATATGGGCGACAAGTCATTCTCTCTTGTGCTGGTAAGCTCAACATTTTTCCAAATAAAAATAATAATCTTTTTAATAATAAAGTAATATTTTAATTTTATTTCTTCAATTTTAAGGACGTTTCGACCCTTATAAGTACACCTCGGCTCAAATGGCCCGAGCCCACAGCATTGTGGTCGAAGCTCTGATGGATGAAGAAGAAAATCAAGTTCAAGGATATACACATGTAAATGACGAATCTGGTCTTACTATGGGTCACCTCAGTGCCTGGTCGTTAACAGATATTCGCAATATGTTGAGGTGTATTCAAAATACGACCCCAATGCGTCACAAAGAAACTCATCTAATCAACATTCCTAGTTGTGCTACCAAGATCATCGAGTTCGCAGTCTCTCTTCTTAATGAAAAGCTGAAATCTCGCATATATGTAGGTTCAAATTCCTATTTCTCTTTATTTATTTTAGATTTAAAATGATTTTCTTCGAATTATTAGTTTCAACTTCTTCAAGGTAATTCTGTACATCTATTGATGATTTAAAATTTAATAGTAGGTATTTATCAAGGTATTTCCAGAAAAATTAATATTCTTGTTTTTAAAAGTAAATTCTCTCTAGAACTCTAAATAAGAAGAACATGTTTGCAAGAATAATGTAAAACGATTTTACTATGAGTAGTTCAGGAATTGTAAAGTCAATATTGTTTGAAGAATATTTTAAAGAATACGCAAGATGAGATGAACAAATTGATTAGGTTTGCTAAGTTTTTCAATGGAATAAATTAGAGAATAAGTGAGAAGTACAATGACTGAACTTTTATTTCAGATTCACAAAAATATAGATGATCTCAAAAAGGCTGTAAACCCGAAAATTTTGCCAAAAGAATACGGCGGAAAGATTCCCCTTTCGGAAATGATAGGTAAGTTAAATTATAAATATAGTTCCATTGAAATCTACTTATATTGAATTATACTTGAATTTAATTTTTATTTAATGATCGCAGATTCATTCAAGAAAGTTTTACGAGCAAAAAGAGAAGAGTTGAAAGCACTCGATGATATGTACATCGAACTATCACCAAAGGATAATTGTTCCTCACAAAGTGAAGGCTTGGGAGGAATACCTGGCTCATTTCGAAAACTAGAAGTAGATTAAGATACAATTTATTTTTATTATTTTTAAGACAGTTTAAATATTGATAGTTTTTGCCTTGAGTCCTGTGACTTTAAATTCATAGTAAATCCGTACAGTACATTACATTCTTACAAGTTTTTAAATATATACAGTATTATCATTTTCTGAAAGTAAAATGAAGCTTCAATATATTTGTTTTATTAGTCTGATTTAAAAAGACTATTCTAAATGGTTTGACTTATTAGTTTTTGTTCTCATAAATTTTCATGATTTAGTATTTTGTTTTTAGTGTGAGATATACTTAATGATAGATTAAGTGTTACTATAATCTTATAACATTGCTCAGAAACCATTCTGCTGGTGGTATCAGTTACCTTCTTTTAATAAGACGTTATCATTGAAAGTGTCTTAATTTTAAAAAAGCACTTATATTTATAGCTGTAGTTAAACTATTATTAATGATACTATAAATAATCACGAAATAGTGTTTCGTCAATCAAGAAGACAAGTACATTACAAACGATGGTGATAGTATAAAATAATATAGTTTTATGAAGAAAGTATTTTCAATACTGTTTTGATCGAAAAATAATGAATTCAATAATTATTAAATACTTATTTCATAGTCTTTAATTTTTGTTGATGATAATTATATATTTTTTGTAAAAGTTTATCAGATTAAGTTTTTTCTCTGTTTTGTAGCGACTGTATCAGATTAATTAAGTTAAATAAGTTATGCTAAGAATTCGTTTTTATTTTTGAACAGTTGCGATTCATTTTAGTGGGTACATTCTATTATCTTATGTTATATACAAAGATTTTAACCAACATATCTTTATACTATTCACTGACAAATTTATTAGTTAAAATCTTTTTAAAAGAAAGAATAATTAGTTTACACAGATTACGAATAGATAAACGTATTTTTTTTAGATCTTCTAAAGATAATTTGCCATTTTTGAACTAATTACATTTGTTAAAAACCACATGCCTACTTTTTATCAATTTAATTGTATCAGAAAATAATTAACAGATATAAAAATATAGACCTATTACAAACTTTGAGGCAAGATAAATTCATTTTAGAATTTTTAAATACGGTTCCTAAGAATGTTTTTATTCACAAAAAAAATCAATAGATTATTCCGCCGATTCATTTATCTCTACTGAGGACAGGTGTTCCTTAAATTATAAAATAATATATTAGGACCAAAAGCGTCAGATATTTTGTAGTGAAAATATTTTAAGAGTTCTAAGCTAATTAAATAAAAATGATATAACTAAATAAGTTATATTGACCCCCCTCAATGTTTATTTTGCCCGTTTTAATATTTACAGTACAGCCATTATGTATTAGACCATTTCATAAGATTCTCTCATTCCTTTACCTAATTTCTTTACTTTTTCTAAGACATACATTCAAAAACCTCTCCTGTAATTCACACGATTATTTTCTCTTTTCACCTAAGTTTATTGTTCATAGTTTGTGTTATTTTTGTAGTTTGTTACTCCTTTTTTATCAAAATATATTTTCCTAATGACATTGAATATGCACGTCTGTAAAATTATATTAATGTAAAAAATTTCTAGCTTAAGCGTATCGACCTATTCTTTGATAAAAGTGTGACATGTGCCTGCAACTTCAGTGTAGATATATATTTGTGCTTTGCTCTGACTCAGTTTCATCAACAAAAGAACACACATCAACGAATTCAAATGGCATAATTTTCCCAGGCGAATTTTCGGAGCTTAAATCTGGGTCCTTTCGTTTTTCTACACGTCGCGGAAGAACACCTGTTTTTAACCTTAATCTTGCTCCATAACGTTGCACATCAATCCAATTTCCTGCATCTTGTGATAGCTAGAAAATAAAGTATTAAAAACTTAGCTTGTATATGGCACAGTATCAACAACACTAACAATAACATAAAAATTGAATTCAAATCAGATTTTAAATACATACACGTGTATATCAATTAGGAGTAGAAAGGCTAAATTAGCAACAACTAGAGGAATTCTTTTTTGTGTAATTTAAGCCTACTAAATACTTACATTGAAATGATCTTCACAGCAGAATACGTTGGAGGAAGGATGAAAAATCGTGTGATTTCCAGTTCTACCGACAGCTAGAGCCCATTCCTTACGAACTTCCATTCCATCGGGTAGTTTGAAGAAAAGTTTATCTGGGTTTTTTCTGGAATTTGCTTCACATCCGGGGGCAAAACATTTTTTAACTTTTTTTTTTACTTCCGCGGTTTCACTAGTTGCCATTATTTGATCATTTGTGCACTAAATACATGCGAGACATATAGCATATACACACAAAACCTTGATGCATGTTGTAAACGCAGTGAAGATGAAGTGAGATAAAGGTTCTACATGGATGACTGGTGACGGTCTACTCAGGTCTA
>JAUESI010000010.1:2980006-2990136 GCA_032275145.1 Synergus laeviventris
GCTGGTGATAGTGTGATCAGCTGTTTAGAAACCTGTTCGAGACTCGAGTAGGTCTCGAGATTGTTCGAGACATCTCTGGTTCGAGATATATCGTTTCGCTTTTGTCATAATCGTCATACACGCGTCACATTCGCAAAGTACGCAACTTAAATCTATATATTTAGTATGTAAAATTGTAGTTTGACAGTAATAAACTATTAGTTGATCATCATTTAACTAGAAGTGAGTGAAATATAACTTTTCCCAGGTTTTTTCAGGGAACGACAGCTTTTCTCAAAACCTAACCTTATATTTTCGTTCACAATTATTTTCAGATGTTTTGTATACGTAATTTTGGAAGAAATTGCATCTCAGCGCCTGTCAGGTTCATTTTGAAGGCCAATTATTCACGACGCAGTAACGAAAATACATTTACCTATGAAGTTCTTAAAGCAAAAGAAGAATCACTTGATAGTATGTTACCTTTGATATTTGTAGATCCTCTCCGGCATAATTTCCATTTTTTATTCAGTTTTTAGTATTGCTAACATTTGAATCCATCGATGAAATTAAAAACAATATCTTATTCGATTAGCATTATTTCTAACAAAGTTCGTAGCTCATTTTCCATCTACGAACTTATTTGTGTCTTTAGTCTTGAAATTACTGTAGAATTACTTTGTGGTTCCATTCCATATTATGATATACCTCGAAGAATGTCTCAATTAAAAAATATTTATGTTCCGCTTTCTTTTTTAGACTTCGAAAAAACTATCATTGAGTCGAATCCAAACTGGGAATTGCTGACTCCTAGAGGGTACAGGTTTTACCTTCCAGGAGGTATAGGCCCCGGCTGGTTAGATGCAACGACAATAGTTCAACCAACAGAATCGTCAGTAGATAGTGAACAACTAATAGTCTTTCCCGAAAAGCACGAGTACTCCAGAAATAAAAGTAAAAAGTTGAATAGAGAGGGAAATGGTAACTTCAGGTTAGAATATGAGGCGCAGGAATGTCCAATGGTCTTAAGGAAAGATCTCCTAGAACTCTTTCCAGGAGTACCGGAATTGAGTGTACCCCATCTTACAATAATAACTCTTACTCAGAAAACGTGTCAGAGAAGAGGGAGATGGAGTAAGGAAATCGAGACAGAGAAGTTTGCCAAATATGTAAGTACTTTGGGCTGCTTTCAAGAACAAATAATGAACCTTGAACTTTGTTTTATTAATTATTTGTGCCAACAGTTTGTAATGGCAGCATCCGATCTCTGCGCGAAGCTAAAATATATAGGATTTTGGGCGGACTTCATTAATCCTTTTAGTGGTCAGTCTTACCACAATCCACAAAAAACTACGACTTTGTACAAATCTGATGCACGCTTTCGTTGTCTGGGATTCACGATTGCTGAGAAGAACCACTGTAAAGTTATTTCATACAATGATAGTTCGCGTCGTTTTATTGGTGAGTATATATAATTTTGTAAAACTGTAGAATGACGGCTTTTTCCGAATTTATAAAGTTTTATATTTCTCGTTAAAATTGTTACAGGACATTTTTATACAACAGGACCATCTAACACAGAATTTCTTAAAAAGCTTATAAACGAATACGACAAAATAGAGGAGGATTAGTTCTTTATAAAGCACAGGCATTGGCTCTTGCTTCGATTCCTAATTCCTATATTAAGATTCGGAATAAAATTAAATTATGTACCAGTAAATAGGATCCCCCAAAATAAACTTCTATAAGTTGCAAACGAATTTTCAAAGTATCGACAGAATGACCGGATTCTCAGGCGCTTACGTGAGTGATACTAAATTTTATTGTTCTTCATTGATCTACATACACAGATATTTGACATGAAAGCCTATAATGCTACGAATGTGTCAATAGTTTTATGTCGTAATGTAATAAAATGTATTATACATCCTGAACGAGGAGAGATATAGATATTTAAAATAAAATTTACGAAATTTATTGACTAATTGTGAATTAGGCATATTATTGGCATAATTTATTATAATGTACATAATTGTATGGCTAATCCTTTATTACAAATAGATAATTAAATTATTTTGATTCCTTTAGGTTTGAATATTTCGTTCAATAAAGTCAAAAGTACTATGTAATTATGTCAATTTGTGATTTTATCATTTTTAGTGTTAAATGGAGAACTCTAAGAGTATGACTTATTTTTTTTTTAGATTCACTGTAGTAAAAATATTAAATTAAATATTTGATTGATTAAATGAGTGATTAGAGATATGATGGTAATAATAGATTTGCTGAGTTTGCTTATTTAGTTAATTATTCTTTTGATTGTTTTGGTGTAATTTAATTAGCAAATTATTTATAAAACAAATATCTAGAATCAAACGATGGAAATGTAATGGGAAACTCAATTGTGCTAATTGAATATACAGTTAATACAGGGTATAAATAAACTCGTATGCGATCTCTGTTCAATGAAAATGTAATGGAGAGATAAATTGTGTTTTTTATTTTCAATTGAGATATCTGATAAATTGCTCTGTTTTATCAGAACTAGGGATTGAGATTTAAAAGGGAAAACATTTAACTAAATAGCTTTGAGTTGAGGTAACTGGAAAATTTTAACTGCTCTTAATGTAAAAACTAGAAATCTAATTTATAAATATTTCCAAGAATTAATTTACGAACGGCTTCAGAAAGTGTACTTTTTGTTTTAAAAGTAGGAAGTATTAAACACACTTCAAAAGTGCATATTTTCTAAACTGATACATTTTTCATATAAAAATGTCTAGGCGATAATATTAAATATTAAAATATTGCTTTTTGGTATATCATTTCTAGACAGGAAGCAGTTTTAATAACGTCTTGTTGAAAGACTGTAGCAATATTTGAAATATTTTCTATATTGGCTGAGTTTCTTGGAAAAAAAGTAAGTCGCTGATCATCCACATAGGATTTTTCATATAATAAATTTCTTGCAATATCGCTAAGAAATTGCAAGAGAAGCTCAGTTCAAAAGGTGCCGGATTTGTTGATTTATCTTAGAAAAATATAAAATATAATTAAAAATTATTCAATATTAAATGTTAAATATATATGTATATACTGAAATATTGAATATTTATAATAGGTGTTTGGAAAAATTAAAGTAATGTAATTAATTAATGTTGTGGGTAATCTTCAGCAGATACATATAAACATTAAAATTACTCATCTATGCAAAAAAAATTTAATATTCCGGATTTTCAAAGGAAACGCGAAATTTTTTGATTTTATTCTGTTCCACTCACGAGAGCTTCAATTTGAATATTCTCATCGGAATTCCCCAAATAAATTGCTATTTCATTTCAAATGAACCTAAAATATAGGTCATGTGGAAATATAAATCCTATATTTAGCACAAAGGATAGGTATGTAGTTTTTTAAAACAAGAAAGTAATACATTTGCGTTTTGTAGTTACCATTTATTGATCAAATTCTGACACGCTTTTCAAGCATGTCTCAATACAATATCATGACACAAGATAGAACAACCTTACTTGGTACCAACCTCATTTTGAAAAAATATCAATTAATTCTCTCACTTTTTTGAAGTTACAATGTATTTCTTCGACCGAACTCACTCAAAAATTAAATTAAAACTATATTTATATTTAAAAAAAATAATAAAAAATAATATCCGTAATAAAAACAAATAAATTATATTATTCAACATTCAAGTCAAGGCAAAAAATTATACCTATAATTTAAACAGGAAGTACACGATTGATGTACACACATTGATTTTCTGTGATCCTGTTGCAGTTAATAAAAGCACGATAAAGTGCTCACTTTGCGTTATTAATAAACGTATAGGTGTGAACAAAATAATTAATTACAATATTATTAAAATAATTATTAAAAATAATATAGTATTAAATCTGAAGATTAGTTCGATCGAAAAAAAATCAGACGATAAAATATATAATTATATGTATATCGTCCTGTCTTCGGTTTCGAAAGTTTTTTTTTTTCAATATATATATTATATATATATATATATTATATATATATTTATGTATATATCTACTTGATCCACTCACCATTTTTTCTAACGGACAATTACATTTAATTCAATTGATTCACTTATAATTCGTTTACATCTTAATCGTATCTATTGCTAGTAACATGTCATAAGTATCTCATCGCTTTCGCCATTATAATATAATTACACGGTAGGTATTGCATTGGTCGAAGCAATTGCATTTTTCGACGTCTCGCAACATAAAAAATCTTTACAAACAATAAGACAGACATTTAAATTATTCGCAGACATTTTTTCATCGGATAGAAAACCATTATTTAAAATTGACAATATTGACGCATTTATAAGTAAATAACAATTCTGTATCATTAAAATTTGTTCATTTTATAGAAGAACCACATACTTTTCGATAAATATTCGTGAATGTTTGATATGGGGTTGAATTTCAAAAGTATTGATCTTGGTATGAGAAAAAGAGCGTTTGCTTTTCGTTTACAAGGCTCGATATCCTAACAGTAGAAAAATCGTCCCTCCTTCTACGGATTCATGCATATTTCAGATAAATAATTTTTTCATATCTTCGCCAACTCACATCTCCAAAAGAAAAAAATCGTTTGCGATCTTATCTATATTTAATCGTTTGTCATAAGCAAAGAACTTTCGTTTCTGAAAGAATTTTTGAGAAATCGTAAAATCTCTACAGCTTCTTCTTTTGAGATTCACAAAAATCTGACATTGGTTTTATTTGGCGTAAACGCTGTGACGCACACAAGAACAGTAAAAGGGTTGCGTAGCGAAAATGGTTGAAGAATATTAAAAGACTAAACTCGCAAAAAACTACCCTAAGCTATCTGACTAAATGTACTTATTATGTATTTTGATTATAAAATTTATTCGGTTTCTTTCGCAGCTAGGCTTCAATTTTTAATGCTGAAGTCCATCAATGAAATTGGTTAACAGTAGTGATATAAATCGGGATTAATTATTTATGAGTGTCAATAGTTTTATCATTTTGAATCTACAAGAAGGGACTCCAGCTTGGCATAAAAATCGTGACTCGCTCATCGCAAACAACCGGAAATGAGAAAAAAGATAATGAAACAGTTGAAGCAAAATCGATTTTTAAATTAAAGTATTATTTCTAAGAAAATTTTTCTCGAAAGAATTCATGTATGAAATCTCCAGCTCGTTTTTATTCTCTTTTCTGTTTTCTCATTTCAAATCACATGGAGTAAGCGAAACTCAGAGCTTTTTGCTGTCTTTTGTGTCTTTTTAACATCACTTATATTCTGGAAACGACAATCCTTTCAACAAAACGAACATAAAATGATTGGCAGCCAAAAAAATGGTTGCAGAGTTTCAAAATGAAGGTGAAATTCACCATGACAACAAGGAAACGTCACTCTTCTCTAGATGTCTACAGCATATTCGTGTTTTATAATCTTCATAACAATGCTTTCCATTTCTCATTTTTAATCCCGTCACTGTCAACGCGGAAATTAAAAATTAATTGCAACTAAATTGAATACAAAAATTGAATACAAGGGAAATATGCGAAGTTTTGAATTCAGACAATTTTTTAATTAAAATCCTTTGTCTTGCAATTGCTTTGAAAAATGTTATAACTGATTATTGTTCATTGATTTTCTTTAATTACACGATGAGAGAGTCAGGCTTAATTGATTTCAAAGGCTAAGCTAACAAACATGTCGATAAATATTAGCCTTAGAAGGAATTCTTAAATATGGACGTGATCGTTTATCGACGAACGTCTCTAGGTTTTTAGAGGCAAAAATAAAACTGACAATTTAATTGTATTTTTCACCTAACAGAATTTATATCTTAGGCAGCAATGAATGGAATTTTTAATATGTATTTCAATTTAGATAACTATTGATGTTATTGGATTGAATTTAAAGTCCAAAGACTAAAATGATGTTTATTCTCTTTTTTTTTAAGAAACGGATCTTTCACCGCCTAAGAAAAACATCGAGAGGCATATATATCTATTTTATATAGTTATAAGTCTTGTAAATGGGTAAATTGGTGATTGCGCAAAGCATGCTTTCCCATACGTTCTCGTGTAATTCAGTGCGTATGACTATGATGTATTTGTGTCATTTTTTACGGGGCTGGACAGGGAAGCAATAGTTCTTGAAAAACGTAATGGTTTTAAAATCTTTCCGAATAGAAGCTAATTTTTTATCATTTATAAAACTCAATTTATTTAATGATTGGATTTTTAAATTTAATATTCACTATTGCTTCGCATTTTTTAAATTATTTATACTTTACTTCATTTGAAAATGTCCAGTTCCCTAGAAAATCTCAAATTCGCAATTTCTATAATAATAATTAATATTACAAGTAATTATTCACGTATATATATATATTATATACTTTTACACACTAGGGCAGAGCGAAAAATCGAATTATTACTAGTGGACCTCATACACGCTTTGAATTAAAAATTATTATTACATTAACGTATATATATACAGAATACACGTCACGAATGTATATATGTATATATGTATATATAGACTAATTTCAATATTTATTATCTAAAATTGCTCATTCCGTTGCTTCCTCGAGTTCATTTAGGATCAGTAATAAACGGTTTTCAATCGTCCTCAGGGCGTGATTTCGGAAAATGATCAGTTCTCCATTCGGCTTACTAATCTCGCTACCGTTCCTCGAAACCAATATTTTTATCGATTAGGTATAATATTTAATCCGTCAAAGTACAAAATAGTAATGTAAAAAATGGTGTAAATTCATACGTGGTCATTGTAAAAGTTTTTCGCTTTTTTTCTTTTTTTTTCTCTAAGGAGTTACCGTAATTATATATAAATTTAATAATAACATACGATATTATATAGATTAATCACGATAATCTTGGATATTAGGATCACCTATATAATTCAAGCGTATTCGAAGTGGATTAAGATTAAAAAATACGGCGGGTATAATCTGTGTACAGCGACTTTGTTCCTTTTTAACATTTTTTTCAAACATTCAATCGCGTTTGTGATCGATCAGGATTTTTAGTTCTGTACTTTAGAAATCCAAAAACACCAAGTGAAACAAATCCATAACTCGACAGTGGTTTAAAATATTTTTATTGTGTTAAAAAAATAAAAAGGTCAACTTAAACTATAATGTATCTCTTCATTTTTTATCTTTCTTTTTGTGTTTGTACCAGATTGTTGAGTTTTGATAAGAATTTTGAGTCATGCATTCGTTATTTTGGACCACCCTGTTCTCCGTTTTCGATTAGGCGATCGGTGAGTTTGAACTTTCGAAATCAATACCGACTCGTAGGAAGGCGAGCGTACAATTACTTATTTTAATATTGCTATCGACTACAGTCTCTTAATTTCTTCCTTCGTCCATCCAATTTCGAACTACTTTTACATTTATAATCGCAAATTTTCCCCTGAGCGCTGAACATTTCAGGCAAGTAAGAAGGAAGCGCTTCAAAGACATGAAACTGGAACAAGACAAGAATATCACATCTGCAGGCTCTAGTTAATTTTTCTATATCTGCACACATTCATTTTTTTCCTGAATTATATCGCGGAAAAAAAATTTCGCATGAAAAGTTGACATACTGAATAAATCTTTGCAAACTATTTTAATAGTATTTGGATGTTTATAATCTTCTCTGCCTTCGAAAATTAACTTCCACTTTCAAAATTTGGTTTCTCTTATTTTCAGAATATCACTTTATTTTCATGACAACAATTCATGCCCTTAAAGTTATTGATACGCAATTGAAATACAGATTTCTTAGCATACGTCTTTTCTTTGGTGCTCGTTGATTCAATCCCGAGCGATATTTTTCCTCTTCTTTTTTGTCTTCAAGAAAATATTTTCGTCATCCACATCGACAAAATTTCGCTCAGGATTACCGATGAATGCACCTGCAAACTATCACGTTTACTGATTAGAATAATTTGTCAATAATTGTTCAACGAAAATACGGTTTGTGTATTTGCATTCACGTGTAAATAAAACATTTTACAAATAACGTGGGAAATGTTGTGAGTTCATTAAAGTGGAAAAATATACAGTAATCAGAGATAACGTCAAAAAATTTGTTTCAAATTTAAAATAATTGAATTTTCAATTCCAGTCAGTTTCAGAATATTTGTACTGATTGATTTTTCCAGACATCATCAACAGATATAATTTTCTTCTATTTCAGGTCTTTTCTTTTCCATAAAATGAACCTCAAAGGAATATACGTTAATCGAAATTGCTTCTTTTCTGATGCTCGATATTCGTCTTTTGTACTCGGAATGATTGCTTTAATAATCCATGATGTTTCTTTTGATATCAGACGATTAATATCTTAGGTCAGAGGGTTGGTATATATTTTAGGATTTTTTCTTGAAATTTCTTATACTCGAAAACACTGCCTTTTCCGCCAGTTTTTTCAGTTAATAATATTTTTATGTGTCTATATAAAGTTGAACTATATCTATCTAGTTATGAATTCAAAATGATTTATAGAAACCACTTGGAGTACGGAGATAGTACAGAAATGCCAGCTTTTATAGTTTTTTTTATGGTAATGGATATGGTAAAGGTCGTAACAAAATAGGATTTTTATGATGGAACCATTCAAAACTCTTTTATTGTCATATCTTAAAAGTCATGTTTCCATTAAGTTTTAAGTCGTTTCAAATTAAAACTGTAAAATCCTCAACGTCTTTTTTGTATGATTATAAAAAAAGTAAAAATTTCAAAGTTTCAGAGTTTAATGAACCTTCTACTTTCCCAAAATTAGCTATGGTGACATCAAGAATGACATCTTCAACTCTTCTAAAAAATTGAAAAAAAAATGATTTAATGAATGAATGAAGTGACAAAAAAGTATAGTTTGTAAGAGTTTATGGGTGACGTGTGTTCTATAAAACTCAAATCTCACCAAAGTTGTGTTAGTCCCCATGGAAAGACGACTTTGAAAGTTCTGCTTGCAGAGCAAAATTGAGTGTTTGAGTGTACGATACGAATCAGTCTTCTTTACAGTACGTGCAGGTTCTCGCAGCTCTTGGACTTGCTATCTCTCGCCCATACTTTACCCAGGAGGTTCCGCACCTTGAGGCTGGCGCTGGTTCGACTGCCACGATACTTCTTGGGCGAGTTGTTCTCGGAACATGAGCCCAAGGGTGATCTACTGCGATTCTTGCGGGATCGTTTGCGAAATAGGTCTCGTGTTCGTTCCGGATTCTCCAGCTTCAGTCGAATCTGAGTCAAAAGTCCCACCAGGAGCTCATCGACGTTGTGATTGAACCCAACGGAGGTTTCTATGAACTTACAGTCGTAGGAACAGGCCATGGATTTACCCTCTGCAACAAAGGATTCGATTTAACGGATAATTACACTTAGCCGTATGGCGGCTCTCTCTCTGCTAGTTGCTTGGCTCTAGAGAATTTAAGCAACCTATGCCCCAATTGCCTCACTACTAATGGCTTTCCCAACACTCTCACAACTGATATCAAAAGCGTAATTCGAATTCAAACTTTGGGCGACGTCCTCTCCAGGGAAGAGGTCTTTTGTTCTAGACTTCCTTCAGCAGATTGACTTTCATGGATTCAAAAAACTCACAAGGAAAGACGTATGTGTTGGTGCAAGCCTCTGATTGAATTTTGAATGACTTGAAGTTGAAAGAAGGAAAACGAAAACCTTAAAGAATTCCACGCCAATCTTTAAAATAATAAATCTCTTGAAATCTATGTTTAAATTCGCAAGAATTTCTCAACATTTTCAGAAACATCTTAACATTGCTCAAGAAATCTCATCGAATTCCATAAAATTCTTAGAAATCCTACACAATCTTTTATAAATCAGAAACATTTTTTCAAATCTTTTAATATTATTAGACACTTCATGAAATTCGATTAAATCCTTACAAATTCGACTAAATCTTTTGAAAATCAGGAAAATATCTTCAAACCTATAAATAAAATTCCCTGGCTAACTTTAAGACCCTTCAAATTCTATAAAAAAGAAAAATCAAAAAATCTCATCAAATTGCATAAAATTCTTATAAGTTCTACAAAATCTTTTAAAGAATAGAAAACTCTCTTCAAATCTCTTAAAATTATTAGAAACTTCATAAAATTCG
>JAUESI010000010.1:2990236-3012096 GCA_032275145.1 Synergus laeviventris
TCTTTTAAAAATCAGGAAAATCTCTCCAAAACCATAAATGAAATTCCCTGACAAACTTTAAGATCCTTAAAATTCTAAAAAAAACGTTAAAATTCTGTGATAATGTTGAAAATCCCTTTATATCCTTTAAAATTCATTTAAGTTATTAGAATCTGATTAAATGGCATAAAATTCTTAGAAGTTCTACAAAATCTTTTAAAGAATAGAAAACTCTCTTCAAATCTCTTAAAATTATTAGAAACTTCATAAAATTCGATAAATCCTTACAAATTCAACAACATCTTTTAAAAATCAGGAAAATCTCTCCAAAACCATAAATGAAATTCCCTGACAAACTTTAAGATCCTTAAAATTCTATAAAAAACATTAAAATTCTGTGATAATGTTGAAAATCCCTTTATATCCTTTAAAATTCATTTAAGTTATTAGAATCTCATCAAATTCCATAAAATCCTTACAAATTCGACAAAATATTTTAAAAATTAATAAAACCTCTTCAAACCTATAAATAAAATATCCCTGACTAACTTTAAGATCCTTAAAATTCCATTTAAAAAAATACATTAAAATTCTGTGATAATATAGAAATCCCATTATATCCTTTAAAATCCATTTAAGTTATTAGAATCTCATCAAATTGCAACAATTCTTAGAAGTTCTACAAAATCTTTTAAAAATTAGAAAACTCTCTTCAAATCCCTTAAAATTATTAGAAACGTGTAGAATTCGATGTAATCTTTACAAATTGGAAAAAATATTTTTAAAATCAGAAGAAATTCTTCAAATCTCTTAAAATGATTAGAAACTTGATAAAATTCGATTAAATCCTTACAAATTCGACAAAATATTTTAAAAATTAATAAAATATCTTCAAACCTATAAATAAAATTCACTGACTAACTTTAAGATCCTTAAAATTCCATTTAAAAAAATACATTAAAATTCTATGATAATATAGAAATCCCTTTATATCCTTTAAAATTCATTTAAGTTATTAGAATCTCATCAAATTCCATAAAATCCTTACAAATTCGACAAAATATTTTAAAAATTAATAAAACCTCTTCAAACCTATAAATAAAATATCCCTGACTAACTTTAAGATCCTTAAAATTCCATTTAAAAAAATACATTAAAATTCTGTGATAATATAGAAATCCCATTATATCCTTTAAAATCCATTTAAGTTATTAGAATCTCATCAAATTGCAACAATTCTTAGAAGTTCTACAAAATCTTTTAAAAATTAGAAAACTCTCTTCAAATCCCTTAAAATTATTAGAAACGTGTAGAATTCGATGTAATCTTTACAAATTGGAAAAAATATTTTTAAAATCAGAAGAAATTCTTCAAATCTCTTAAAATGATTAGAAACTTGATAAAATTCGATTAAATCCTTACAAATTCGACAAAATATTTTAAAAATTAATAAAATATCTTCAAACCTATAAATAAAATTCACTGACTAACTTTAAGATCCTTAAAATTCCATTTAAAAAAATACATTAAAATTCTATGATAATATAGAAATCCCTTTATATCCTTTAAAATCCATTTAAGTTATTAAAATCTTATCAAATTCCACAAGTTTTTTTAAAATCATCAAAATCTGTTGACTTCCCCTAAAATTTCTCAAAATTACAAAACATTTAAAATCTCTTAAAATGCCACGAAATATCCTGGAATCTCTTAAAATTCTAATAAACCTTTAAAACATCCTAAAATCCTTTAGAATTTCTAGAAATCTCTTGGAATTCCTCTTTAAAAAAGCAGAGGGCTATTAAAGTCGTAAGAAATAAAACAAAAATATATGTGTTTAGCTATGGTAACTACTGAATTAATCTTTGAGTCTATCTTATTTCGTTTTAATAATAAAAAAATCGTTTAACATATGAAAAACGATTCCCATTATATATGATAGTTGTTGGAGCAGAAAAATGAGGTCAAGATTGAGTATCTGTGTACGAGTATCGTTATACAAAAGAGTGTTGTATGTTAGATAAAATGAAATTCAATTGAGCTAGTCGGGTGTAAATAGAAGAAGCAATAAGATGAAGGAAGAATATACGAGTGTATTATCTAATACATACATAAAAGTGGTGTATAGGTGGGAAAGAATGAATGGCAATGAAAATAGAAATGTATATAAATTTTGAAAGAGTGCATAGAGAGAGAGTGAAGGTGTAAGTTTTCAATTGTAGGTGGTTAACTGGGAACAACCAAGGGAAATTCAAACTGCTACTGGAACGTTGACAAACCTGCTATTTCAACACGAAGCTTGGAAATTCCATTATTTAATCAGTGAATTAGATGTTATAAATTCAATTTTGGGTTCTCTCAATTTAAAACTATGGTTTTGGCAAGACTATTTATTTTTGAATTTCATATTAATTTCTTTTTTACAATATTACGAAATAAACTGAAGATTCATTTGACGTGGATTGAAAATATTAAGCAAAAACGTGCTTAAAAAATTGCTTAAAATTCTACATTTCTTGAAATCCCACGAAATATTTTTAAAATCATGAAAATTCCTTGAAATCTCTCAAAATTCTAAGACAAACTTTAAAATCCCTTAAAAGCTCTTAAAATTGCTAAGAACCTCTTCAAACTTCCATAAAGTTCAGTGAAATCTCTTAAAATTCTATGAAATCGTTTAACATTCTACGAAATCTTTTAAAAATTAAGAAAATTTCTTGGGGCTGTCTTGGGGTCCCTTAAAATTTTACGAAAACATTTTAAATCACTTATAATTGCTTAAAATTCTACAACATTTCTTGAAATCCCACGAAATCTTTTTAAAATCATAAAAATTCCAAGACAAACTTTAAAAGATAAATTTAAAACAAGTTTTTAAAAAATGATCTTTAGCAGAAACTAACAAAGCATATAAAATTTGTGTATTTCTCAGATTCCCATCTCTTTTATTAAACTCAATGAGGCAATGTTTGTTAACATAAATTAATTTAAAAAACTGACTCCAAACAAAAATACTTTCAATAAAAATACCTTAGAAAACGAAATCGATTTGCAATAAAGAAAAAATATGACCGATGTAAAAGTAAAGCATTAAAAGAAATAATATATTTTCAAAGTCATTCTCAAGAACTTGAAATCCTTCTCTCTCGCAGATTAATGCCATTTTCTAATGGACGAACACAACAGTCATCGAAGTAAAACATTCAGGGATTTTACAGCGTACCTTAATCCATCAAAATTAATTAAGTAATTAATGTGGTCAAAGTATTTTCTGTTCATTCAACAGTCACAGCTCGACTTAATAAAATAAATTTTATAATAGATAAGGTCGTGGTGCTAAGAACCTCTTCAAACTCTCGCATAAATTTCAGTGAAATCTCTTAAAATTCTATGAAATCGTTTAAAATTCTACGAAATCTTTTAAAAATTAAGAAAATTCCTAGAAATTCGTCAAAATTTACCGAAAATTCTAAATATCCCTTAACATCTTGAGTCTGTCTTGGGTTCCCTCAAAATTGCAGGAAAATATTTAGAATCACTAAAGTCCTTAAAAATCAACTAATATGGAAAAAATAAATATTGTAAAAAAAACGTGTAATATACCTTCAGTCGATACCAATCGACTTCTAGCCAAGTCAACTTTGTTCCCAACCAGGATAACTGCTCGAGCGGATACATGATCACTACGCCAAAGCGTTTGAAGGACCTCTTCAGCCATCCGCACCGACGTCCTGTCCGTTATTGAATAAACGACGCAGTAAGCATGAGGTTCGTAAGTAGCGATACAATTCTCCGGCTGCAACATCAGAAAAAGTAAAAGTTTTAATAACCATTGAAATGCTTTCAGGATTTAATTAAAACTATCCACACTATAGTAAATATAAAACGTATCATCAGAGCAATCTTGCTAAATTATGACCACGTTTCTGGACGAAATTGAAAAACTTATTCTCAAGCACTTTCATCAGCGATTGCATGGTTTTCATGCTAAACTAACTTTCCCTCGAGTTCAGAGGGGAATTTATAGAAAGGTGATATTTGTAGGCCCGTAAACTTATTCAGCTTGAAACCTGAAGAATTTAATCAGCGGAAAGAATTTCGGTCAACTGCATAACTAAAAGCTTTCAATAGAAATAAAAAATTAATTTTTTAATATTTTGCAGTCACGTAGAGAGTATTTTTATAGATAAGTTTTATTGGATTTAATAATAATAATGACAGTTTCCTATGGTTGCTCTGAAATTTGATCACAGATATTATTTATCATAAAATGTGATGGAATAAGTAATAAATTCTATTTAACAAACAATTAGTTTGATATTAAATACTATATTAGTCTAAAAGGGAAAAGTGTTTGCATATTAAATGGATTACTTTATGATCGAGTTTGCTAAAAGCATCGAATTATTACCCTGTAACTTTATTCCACGTTATAACATCAAATTTCAAAGGGAAATCGCACACACCGTTTGTATAACCCAAGTACGTTTCACTATAGTATGTATAGGCAAATCGGGGAAAATTCTCTGAATGGTTTGGGATAAAGTTGGGACTTAGGTCACGTCCAGTAGGTTGCAATACAAAGAGTACTTGGTTACATAGCTGCTTGTTCTCACGTACTGTGCATTCTGAAGAAATTCACGTTTCTGTAGAAAAGCGTGGAAATTCCTCGACCTCTTTGTAAAGGAATCGCAGTACAGAGCTATATTTGAATTAATAACATTGAAGTGATCTGCATTGGCCTTACACAACTTCCTGAGCTTCCAAAGCTTTTCAATAGCTTCAATTTTACAACTAGGGGATGAAATCACCCTTCAAAGAGTTCGAATAGTTACTTGAGAAATATAATTTTCAGTGAAATTAATAATTTAGAAGGCAGTGTAAACATTTCTTAGACTGAAATTATGTTAGTAGATTGCAGTAAAATATTTTTTTTCCAACCAGCACCCCCATTCTAATTCAAAGGGGGTAAACCACCCTCAAACCATTTTTCACATTCATATATTATAGGAAATAAATACAATAAACTGTCTAATTTCGTATACTGTAATAATTTCTTTGCAACACTTAAAATTCTTCAAGAATGTGAAACGCGGTTTAAGGGTGGTTTACCTCCTTTCAATTAGAATGGGGGTGCCTCATACAGGTAGACTGCGATATTTTCTATTATCACAATGTTTCATGTCCTGAAGATCATTTCCATGGCAACTCTTAAAAATGTTTAGGGAAATAAAAATTTTAATTAAGGGTAGTTTACCCTTTTTAATCTGAAGTGGAGTGCAAAAAGATATAAAGTCTTGTATTTTTATTGGGGGGTGATGGTTGGGAAATAAATATATTTACTGCTCTTAAACATACTTAATTCAGATCGAATCAAATTGTTTTGAGATAAGAAAAATTCAGAAGCAATTTTTGAACACCCAAAAATGTACTCTGGTAGTTACTTTCATGGAATTATTATAAATTCTAAGTATTGATAAAAATTGTACTTTTTCACTTAAATGTTCATAACTTCGTCAATTTTCAATTTTTTTCTATAAAACTTTAGGGTGTAACTCACGAGATATAAAATGAATAGCTTGGAACGAGGTCGTTCAAAAATTATATTTATTTTGAAGATGGAAAATGAAAATTTAGCAGGGCTTGAAATGACGAAATCAATCCAATAAAAAATAAAATTGAATGTGTTTATTAATTAAAACCATTTTTATAAATTATTTTTTCAATAAAAATCCATACATCTATACTCTCTGTGATCTTCGCACTTTGAAACGCTTGTGCTGGTCAAATTGAAAAACAAAATTCAGTTGTTTCAAATAAACTTATTTCAGACAAAACATTCCAAGCTGCCCAAAACATGCCTTCATTTTTTGTATAGACGCGTCCTTCGAGACGTGTGATGATTAATCCTTCTGTAGATTTTATTTTTCAAGAGAATAACATCTGAAGAGAATGAGAGAAATTCTATCGTAGGAAAGTCAGTGCTTTTTTTCCATTTTTTTTTGGCAAAAAGTTCTTTGACTCAAAAGTTTGATTTAAAGTTTGATTGAGACGAAAAGAAAGGCACTAGGGGAAAAGAAGGACCCTTAAAGGGAATGTAATTTAACTTTAAAGGATTTAAAGACTGGTCAGTAAAAGTAAAACAGATGACTTTCTTTTCTCTGTATTCTGCACAAATGGAAATAAATGATTTCTTTTGTTTTGAAGAAGATTTAGAATCAAATTTCCTTCCACTAGTTCTATTTTCATTGAAAGCGTAAACTAAAGTTGCCCCTAGCATGTTGAAAATATCATTCCACTCTATGTGAATTATTCTATTACAACCGAGGATTAATTGATTGCAAACAAGCGTGCAGCTTAGTATAAATTTCATGTATATAGAGCTGTACGTGGAGAGAATAATAACTTCTATTTTAATTATGTTTGAAGGGATAAAATAAGGATTGAAATGAGAAAAAATGATTATTGTTTCACGCAAAGTTGGATCAATAGGAAACTTTGCTGAACTCTTTCGAAACAAGAGTCCAGCAAGTTTGATCTCGGAGTTACTGGAACGTGCCTTATTTCAGAATTCTACAACGAAAATACTTTCAGGGTCTAAAAATGGAAATTAAACATTTTAGAGTTTGTTTTTTGAAATCGAAACTTCTCTGGTGTGTAAGGGTTAAAAGCATTGCATCCCGGAAGTCTCTAATTCGAAAACTTTACGAAGTGGACACTTGCAGAAAAGGTTTTACCTTGCAAACTTCCAAGCTTTTGAACTGAAGAGTTTGAAAGAATCTAAACTTGAAGGTATTTGTGATTGAAAGCATCTAACTCGTAATTTGAAGGCATTCAAAAAGTTACTAAGAATATTTTCTTAGAATAAACAAGCTTTCGGTTCTGGTTGGTATTCAACTTGAGGTAAAAGTGCAGCCGAGGCCAATCAAGAAGTTCATTTGTCCACTCGAAAGACCGCATTTGAGATGATATAGTTGGCTTGAGTGAGAGACTGGATGAGGGAAACGTTTCTATTTGTGTGGTTTTCATAGAAAGTGGAGGGGAAGTTGCCATAACTTTATATACCGGTGAACCTTGCGTAATGAACAACAGATAGAATCTTGAGTTAGCGGTTGTTGGAAACTTGGATATGCGGGCAACCAAGGTAGCGACGCAGAGTCAACTTCGTGTTTGGTTAAACCCGTCGCAATACATCCACCAAAAGCGTACCTCAAATCCTTAGCTGCACTTAATCCTATAAATAACACATCCTGCTACCTGACAACTGTTGTTAGATCAAGTTTGCTGCAGCACAACGTATATATACTCGTTATGGAAACTGGAAACTGTGACCAGGAACAAAAGACGTTTATGGAAACTCTTGCTATAAGCGGGCAATTCTCTATACTTTCTCAATCTGAATTAGTTAAATTTTACTAATTAATTGTTTCTTACTAATTCAAATGGTGCCAAGTCGTTTACTATAAATTAGTAAAAAGTTACTGATCCCATTAATAACAAGGGAAAACTAAATGAATTAGTAACACTATTCAATGAAATATATTACACAATTTTTTAAAAAATTATGAAAATCTTTTTAAATCGCTTAAAATTCCGTGAGGAACTTCAAAATCATTTCATGAAACCCTTTAACATTCCATGAACAAAATTTTAGACTTCTTTATATTCCGCAAAAATCTTCTAAAAATCTCGTGAAACTTCTTAAAATTACTAGAAATCCATTAAAATTCTATGAAATAGATGTCTTAAAATAAGAATCTTTTGTAAATCTCATGAAATTTCTTACAATTACTAAAAAAATCATTAATATTTACTGAAAAAAATTGTAGACCCTTTAAAATTTCGAAAAATATTTGTAAGTCATAACAATATTTGTAAGTTTGATGAATTTTCTTAAAATTACCTAAAGTTCGTTATAAAATCTCTTTAAAATTTGTCAAAATCTCTAAAAGTCTTAAAAATCTCATGAAATTTAATTAAATTACTAGAAACCCCTTAACATTTCATGACAAAAATTTTAGACCCCTTAAAATTTCACAAAATCTTTTAAAAGTCATAACAATTTCTTGAAATTTTGCAAAATCTTTTAATTCATGAGAATCTTGTGTAAATCTCATGAATTGTCTTAAAATTACTATAGAAAGCCATTATAGTTCCATGAAATATTTTTAGTCCTAATCAAATTTAGCAAAATCTTTTTAAAGTCATAAGAGTTTTTATAAATCGCTTTAAATTCCATGAAGAACTTTAAAATCACCTAAAGTTCGTTATAAAATCTCTTAAAAATTTGTCAAGATCTCTAAAAGTCTTAAAAATCTCATGAAATTTCTTTAAATTACTATAGAAAACAATTAAAATTCCACGAAAAAGTTTTTAGATCTCTTAAAATTTTGCAAAATCTTTTAAAAGTAATAAAAATCTTTGTAAATTTTATGAAATTTCTTAAAATTACTATAGAAAGCCATTAAAATTCCTTGACAAAATTTTTAGATCTATTAAAATTTCGCAAAATTTGTTTAAAGTCATAAGAGTCTTTATAAATCGCTTAAAATTTCATGAGGAACTTCAAAATCACCTAAAGATCGTTATAAAATCTCTTAAACATTTTTTAAGATCTCTAAAAGTCTTAAAAATCTCATGAAATTTTATTTAATTCACGATAATCTCTTAAATTCTCTTAAACCTCTTAAAATTCCTCGAAAATACCGTAAATTAATTTTAATTCTTAAAAATAACCTAATAAAATTTCTAAAATCTGTTAATAAACTATAAAAGCTAAATAATATGACAAAAAGAACATAATTTAAAAAATGTTTTTCATCGTAAAACCCCTAAATATATTAGTAATTTATTTTTACCAATTCCCTTTGATAATAAGTGACTTACAATTTCCTAGTTATTAGAAAGTGGAGAAATGACTAGTTCAATAGTCAAATATATAAGGCTACTAATTTATTTAGTAAAATCTTACTAATTCAGATTGAGAGAGTACAGAAATATTATCTGCAGCTCGAATGAAATCAAACTAACAATTAATAATGGAGCGTATTTCTGATGATTTTTTGTTTCCTCGTTTTCTTCCACCTTCAACAGTGCACATGCAAATTTAATTAAGCAGGAGTGTTGAATTTAATGGAAGCGAAAGAGTGACCAAGACAACATGCAGTCACTTAATGGTTTGTTAATAATGGCTCTAATGGACAATACTCGCCAGTCTGATTAATTATCTTGTTAGGACCCTTGATCCAATTAGTACATTATAATAAAAAGTATAATTTCATTTCATTTAACGTCTAATATATTTTTAAATGTCAGCTAAAGTCGTCTGCCATCAATGAAATATTGGCCGACGTAAATAAATGATTGCGTCAATGAATAAAAATGTCCTTACAGTATTTTTTTCTGGATATATATGAGACTTCAGGAGAGTTTGCTTATCTGAGTGAAAAGCAAATCACAAAAGTTAAGGTAAACTGATTGCACTCTGCGCGTGTTGGAGATCTAAAAGTAATCTGCTCTCGTATCGCCTGCACACGACTTTTCTATGGAGATTTATCATGTGTGTTGTTATTGTTGAAACGTGGTACACGAAAATACGAAACCACTACTAATATACCAGTCCGAATACGAATGGGGCAGCAGACAGGGACAGTACGGGGTCGAGAACATCGACTTTGAAGTAAATCTGTACTGGTGGTGTCTATTGAAATATCGAATATGGGGATTGATCGTTTTACAGTCGAACACACCTTATGGCTCGATGCCCGCCAATGCTTGGACGCCTGTTTAAGCTTCACTACCCTCACAAGACCCCTCTCTACATGCTATTCTGTTTATCGGCACAAAGAATGTTGCCTACAATATATATGGGCAAGACAATACAGAGCAAGCCAGGCAGGTATTGTGAGAATAAGCAGAAACTATCTTTGGTACATCTTATATTGGTCGGTAAGGATTCAAGATGTATAAAAATTGTAAACGCGATAATCAGAATTTCAAATAAAAACTATACATTTGCTCTCAGAAATGACCTATAATTTTAAAAAGCTCACATTTGCCTTTTAAAGTTAATTAAATTAGTTAAGCAAAATATGCTGCACATGTAAACTTGTTACGGTAGAGCATGAAAATTTCAAAAAGGGAAAATGGGACATAAAATTCCAGAGTAAAATGCCTTATGATAATTAAATTTGTGAAAGGCACTTCGAAAATGTAAAATTGGTTAAATGGAGTTGTAAAAGTACGTATGATCAAATCACGTTTATTAAATTAGCTTCAATGTATTAATATTATTATTATTATTAAATGTTAAGTGCCAGATATGCTTTGAAACTAATATTTATTAAACAGGAAACTAAAGAGCAAAAATAAAGATAAAATAAACGTCTACTCGAAAAAATTAGATTAGAGATAAATTCTGTTTCTGGAAGACAAAGAAAACTAAATTTAATATAACTGTTGTTTACTGTTTGCTAAAGGGTATTCCTTAAATCAGCGAAATTGGATGTGGGAGGATTGTATACACAAGCAGTAGTACATTATTTACAGTGAGGTTATGCAACTCTTTTTGGCTGATCAGAACTGTATTTTTCTACTTAGTGTCTGGCGCAGTCGACGTTCTCTCCTTGCACGAAAGAGTGCATCACTTATCAGTAGTAGAGACAAGCTTTAGTCAGACACGCATATAGAAAATAAATCTTTTCTGACAAACAAAGCGTTCATTTTTTCCAAAAAAAAATCTTTAAAAATGCTTATTGTCTTCTCTTTTGGTATAGGAGTTCTTATTAAGAACTGCCAATCACTATTCTAGGTATATGGCTGCTCACGCAACTAGGCAGGAGCTGACAAGGTTGCGAAAGTAATTTGTGTGTTATAATTGAAATTTTTTGTAGAGCGTATAACTCGGAGACCAAGCATGAGTTGGAATTCTATGATATTGATTCTAGACGTGCTTGCACGTAGCATGCACATGTTAAATTAACGGATCGTTGGTGGAAATGGGAAAATAACATCTCATATTTTTTTTGCAAAAAACAAACCTATACGACCACATGCACCAGAGTAAAGCCGGCTGTACCGAGTTCCTCATAAATCTTCATATTCCGAGAACTTTTTAAACGCACCTGACCGTCAACGGAAAATTTTCGTTTAATATTGAAAAGCAGTAAAAGGTACGTCAACTTTATGAGGGACCACGTGCAACAATAATAACGTATAGGTCCAGGAATAATGGCTTTCTATGCGACCATTATAATTTTAATGTTTTAATATAAGACAGATTATTTTTTAATTTAGATAGAAAAATTACAGGTAAAAATACTGGAGTGCTATTTATAAATAATAAATTCGAATGCATAATAAATTTTAATGTTAATGCCTCTGAATTAAATATAATCCTTTACTCGTCTTGTTTAAATTTATAAAAATATTATTTAAGTTTATAATGATACCAAAATTGTACATATTTCGAGGAGGATTTTTCTGTTGATATTTGTCGAAAGTTAATGAAGAAAAATTGTGGAAATAAAGAAGAAAAAAACTAGGAAAGAGCAAGCAACTCTGCAGAGTGCCATTTCAGAATATGCGACACTTCACATTTTCTAGGGGGACTTTATCATCTTATGGAACTAAGGTTATTATGGTTCTAACCGTTTCTCTGATGGAAACGCATCAGAGTGCTGAATCATGTTCTTGGATGTAAGCTCATATGATCTATTCATATATTTTGATCTACATCAAGGATTTGAGATTGGAGAAAGGGAATTACAAGTCTTCCAATAATTACAGGATTGCATTTCAAGATAATGCTTTCCACTTTAATTTTGTATAAGATAATGAAAGTTATAAATAAGGATTATTTTTTGCTAAAACTAGGCCAAAAAAGCTAACGAAACTAAACTGCTAAAGAGGTAACATTTTTTTAAGGTCAAGTATTGAAAATTAAAAAATATAAAGTCCCGTATTGTAAATAATTATAATAATCCATGTACAGTAAACTGATTGCAGATGTTACGTATCGCTCGTCCTAATCCTTCGGCCATATTTCCTCGTCCATAATCTCTTTGCTATTGTATTTGCATCATACTGAATTTATAGACCTGTTTATAAGCGGAATCTATTACACAATTTAAGCTGTAGTAATCTTTCTAACCATGAAGTTTCGATTATAATAATAAGGAAATTAATGATGGATGGAATTTTCTGTTCTTGAAAATTAAAAGAACAATTGGAAATTAAGTTCATTAAGTAAGTAATTTAAAAATTTGTTGATTTTCTAAGTTGGTGCAATCATAGAGACTGCTTTGAATTTTATATTCATAAAAATTATGATGTCGCAAACACGTTACTTACAATATTTCTTAAAGATAAGAAAGTATATGAGAATATAAAGCAGAGGACTTAGCATGAATAAGGTTTTATTAAAAATGTCAACTTGCTATTTAGGTTATACACTTTTATTCTAATATAAAAAATGTATAAGTTTTGACATTTTTTACGTTGAAAAGAGCATCTTCATTGAGACTGATAATGAGAGATTACTGAATCACCAATTAAGTTAATTTCTTTTGAAATGACTTCGTCCAAAAAGATCTTTTTTGGAAAAAGTGTGCTGCTGAATGAATTAAAGAAAAGAAAGAAAAAAAATCTGCCTTTAACAAGGATAAAATATTACTAAATACTAATTTATAGCCATAAAAAGTTGGTAAATTTTTTTCTCAGTGCACAACCGACTTTTTGAAGTACGTAGTAAGTGTTTGTTGCCTGCCTAAAAGAAAAAAGTAAAAATGAGGAGCATGATATGAAAAGAACCCCTCGCAAAAACTACTTCACAGTAAACGTCAATAAAGTTGTTATCAATAGTGAAGTTTAAAATCCAGGACACCTTTCACATTTAACCAGAGGTGAACACCTGCCCTAGTTACAAAAGCTCTTCGCATAAATCTCCCTTTGAGATACCGCTTGCGGATGCAACCTAATATTTTTTACGTCGAGAATATACATATAGTTCAGATGATCTATGTATATTCTAGAATGAAGCTCGTAAAATATGTAATGTTTGCAAGTTGGTAAGTACTGTCACAAGATATTTCAATATCTGAGATTTCTAACAATGCAATACCACGAAGCAGATTTAAATATTAAAAGAGAGAATTTATTCAAAAACTTACATAAAACCCGTGTAGATATAAGGTCGTAAAAAATGCAATATTTTATCAGACAATTACTTTATTTTTAATCTCTCCCTCTCAACGTATATAAAATAAAATTTTACGCGATTTTGCTATCGTAATATCAGACTGTGATTAATATATTGATCAATTACTAATTGGAAATGGAAAACGCAGCTTTTTCAATTTAAAAGAGTTTTTTTATTTGCTTATTTTTTTATTTAAAATCTAAAAACCTTTTGTAGAATGAACTTTATAGATTGTGAAAGGAGTCTTATGATCGTAATAAATAAATAAAAATGTTCGATACAGTGCCTGAAAAGAATTTCGTGCCAAAAGAAACTAACCGCAAAAGAACGATAGAGAAGAACATTCTTGGAATCTAAACTCCCGCACAAAATCACGGGACAAGGTCCAAGGAAATCTCGTCCCGCCACTTTGTTTTTTCCTTTTCTATATTCCTTTCCTTCCGCAAGAACACTTCCGTTTGGACGATTTGTGGAAGGGCAAGCTACACGATATTTGTTATTGTAGGCGAAGAATTATTACAGAACCTCACACGGAACCTAATTTTTTCTTCAGATTGGGAATTTAGCCAAGGTTTAGAAAAAGAAGGAGGAAAGATTTATGAGAGTTATTCTTTTCGAGGTGTGTATATTTTTGTTATTATATTTCATTTGTCACACATGTCAATTTTTCATTTTTAGACAGATTAAGAAAAGGACTGGGCTTAGGAGAAATAAAAATTGTACAAGAAATTCTATGCATAAGTTCTTTGCATAAATTTTATCAGTCAACCCTTCGGGAGAGATAAGAAGACCCTAAAGGAATCGTATTTCTTTTTACATAGATAGAGGAAATAACCGATAAAAAGCCTTCGAAATAGCAAGAGATCTAGAACGAAATCGTAGATTGTGAAGTAAATAAAAATGTAGTTTACAAAAGTATGTGTTTAAATATGTTTAAAGAAACTTAATTATTAAATGAAAAAGGCGAATAAAGTACTTCAAAGTCTTGACAGGGGTTTTGTGAGTTTTGATCTATATTTCAGAGTTCTTTTATAAATATTAATATTAATATTAATTATCTTCAGGAACAATCAATAGCAAAGCAATTTCTCTACAGTCTATAGGTTTTCAATTGTTTGTAGATTGTGTGTAGTGCATTGTTTAATAGAAACGTATTTCATTATTAGAGTTTGTAAAGAATTTGGTAGGAAGTGACACAGCTAGTTACACGAACTGTCGGTTGTTTCTACACCCCGGTTCGATGCTTTTATAGAAATCACATAAAAATCGTTAATACTCAATTTCGGTCCTTTCGACAACAAACTAAGTGTCTAAAATTAAATCATCTCAATTATAAAATAACTTACAATATCACAGATTCTGTTATACTCTAATTATATTAAAATGCGAAGTTAAACTTTAATACTAACTAATTGAAAATCACAGTTTTTAAATGAGAAAGATTTCAACTTTAGTTTCGATTCAAAGTTGAATTCACGGAATATATAAAGTTGGAGTGTAGTTTTATTCTTTCGTAAATTTAATTATTTTCAAATCAAGGACTTTAAATTAATTGTTTAATTCCTTCCAATACTCCTTTCAATTAAATAAGGGAAATTTTAATCAGAGTTCACGTTGAGAAGTACTACAATTAAAGTTCTGATTAAAATATTATCTACTATTTCATTGAATGTAACTTCAAAGTTCGCAATATGAAATTACAGGCAGCTTTACCTTTTAAATTCGAATTAAAAACTATTTATCAAAGTGAATATAATATATATATATATAATTGTAAACCTTGTGAAAATAGAAGACCCGTATTTTTTTGTTTTAAAAAATAATTCTCTCTTATTGACTTTAACTGCAATTCTGAAATAGAAGATATAATTGAATTTTTTTGAAATTTGAAGCATTTATTGACATAAGATTGAAAATGAATTTTATTATACTTTGATGTTTTGAAAATGTTATGTAAGGATTTAACAACATCTCAAACTTTCTTAAAATAGCAATTATGAAATTTTCAATGCGTCATTTCTGAATTATATTCACTTATTGTGCAATAAAAATATGATACTAAGGAAATTTTTTACAGAAATAAACAAGGGTCGGAAGTGTCTATTGTCGTGGACGCAGGTACCTCTATTCTCTGTTTTCAGTAATAAATTTATGAAAACCTTTGCAATAAAAGCGTAGCTCTATTATTTAACTTATTTAAAAATAAAGTAGACCTCTTTTTTGGACCACCCTAATATATAATACTTGCGAGTGAAAGAAAAATATCGAAATTCACTTATCAATTTTGATAAAACGTGCACAAGAAAATAGAATTTAAAGAAGAGATTTCTTTTATTATTTTATCCAGAATTCTCAGTTAATCAGAAAGAATAAAAGATATGGCTATTGAGAAATCATTTTTATTGAAAAATAAATCAGTTTAGGAAACTATATTTTTAGTTAATAAATCAATGGAAACAATATTCATGTGAGATGGTCACTATTCACTTTATATAGGACGCACTTGCATGGATACATCCGTAACGATTATCCTCGCTTCACCGGTTTACGCAATGGCACAATTAATGTTCGGATCTCGTTACTAGTGAGTGTTAACTAAATTGGATGATTTTCTTGATTCTTGATTGACTTAACACCGGACAATGATTATTTTGTGAGTGAAATTATTAGCACGCGATATCCAGATATACGTTTCTCAATCAAAACTGTCGTGATTGTCAGTTATATAAAAACCGATTGATTTTACGAGATTCTCTCACAATTATTATTTATATTAGAAAACGTTAATCAAATTATATTTTAATTAAATAAGTACTTAATTCGTCTGGTTAAACATACACCCAGAAGGAAGAAGCTTCCAATATCAACATTTATGACATACGCGACTAGAAAGCAACACAAAATGAACATTTCTGGAATCTCCCATCGTTTTTCATCTCCCCTTTTTATGTAAGATTGAACAAAAAAGGATATATAAAAGATAGCACGCAGTCTCTGGTAGTAAACCGAATTAGAATTTTTTCCCTGTCTGTAATGATGTCACACAAAAAATTCTGCTATCGCAGTCTGGATATAAAGATCGCTCTTTTTCACCCTCTGGTTTAAAGAATCAAAAATTCATTTCGCAAATTTCCATAACAGTGACATGGTAGACGAGATGCTGGTTAACTGGAAAAGTTTTTGAAATCCAAAGTTAATCGACTGTCCAGATCCGATATCCGGAATAATTACCCGACCTAACCTTGTTCCAGACGTAGGAACGTTGTTCACACGTCTATAATAAATTTCTACCCTCTGAAAAGCGAGGGTGGAGAACCAAAGGTGCACTTATCGAGACCAGCTCGAAAGCAGTAAACCCTCGTTGGAATCGATCTGACAGAAATTAACGAATTACGGTTTTCTTTCTTGTTAAGTTTCAGACCAATTCTCATATATCCTATAGTAAATCTTGGGTCTAATTGTTCCTATTTTAAATCCTCTTGAACTAGTTCAAACTGCTGTAAATTTCACTGAATAAATTTAAATAAATTTAAAGAATGTGATTTCAACTCTCAGTTTTTTTTATACAAGAGTATTTGAAGGTAACAATTTTATAGAGTCAATAATGGAGTTTTTACCATGAAAATACGATTTCACCGTACCATTTTTATTCGCCTACGTAGCGTGCCGAGTAATAGGATGAAGACGTGTAAACTTTTTATATCATCCTTTTTTTTTTTGTAAAATTCAATTTCAAGATTCCTGTCAAATCTGACTTATTCAATCCTATTTCTTTAAAAATTCCTGTTTTCTCCCAATGTAAAGAAGTAAAATTTATATCAGGGTTGACATGAACTGAGAAGAAATTTTTTTTCAAATATTGAGTTTAGATGAATTTGACATGTGGACCTAAAAAGATTAGTGAAGCATTTCGATTATTACTTTTACAGATTCTGATGTAAAGTGGATGAAAATGTTCAATAAATAAAAGTTTAAATAGATTTACAAAGGCTAACAAGATTTCATTTTTTCCCATGGAAAACTTTAAGAAATTGAAAAGTTTCTTTTCCTGTTTAATATGGCTTTCTGCAAGCGTGCCAAAACTTAAATAAATTATTTGCCGTCACGAGTTGCTGTAAAACACGCTTCAACTCAAAGGAAAGATGCTCTCCACACAAAGTCGAAAGTGAATTCGCATTTCCTTTTAGTCGTTTTTACGAGAAGCTTTCGCAGCCTTTTCTACAGAAACACGTCATCTTGTATGCGCTCACTCATTTCTATCGTATGTTACAAAATGTATAGAGAATGTGCGGGAGGTTCCATTAGCTCTAGTATTCGCCTCAATATATGAACTCAGAGTAAAAATTCGAAAAGATACGTTATTTACAAAGAGCATCCCTTGATATTTGTAAAAACGATCTAAGTACTCGTGATTAAACGAAAAAGATACACAAAAGTAGAGGAAAAGAAAAGTACAGTTTTCTTAAATTTTATTTAGTGTAGAATTTCAGCGAAGAGGAATGCGAGAAATTATGAAATTATGAAAAAGTTTTGATAAAATAAAATTGCGGCTATAAGCATTTTTTCTCGAAACCATGTCGGAATAATTGAAACTTGAAAATTTAACTGTATATTCAAAACTATACATTATTTACAGAAGTCAGTACGATTTTTTATTACGATGTTTTTTTGTTAAAACTAGAATCTATGATCCGAGCATCCTCCGCGCGATTAATTTCTCGTTTTTGCACTCTCCTTTGTCCTTTTGATAAAAAGATTCCGAGGATTCTAGATAATTGGACCTAACAAATCAAAGGATTTAAAAAAGTTTTAAAGGATTTCTGAACTATGTAACATTGTAACATATATTTTAACTCAGAATAAAAAATGTTTGAAATTGGAAAATTACAGGAATCTATACAAGTTTTATAACACTTCTTAAAAATCTCTATAACATTCTACAAAATCTAGTGAAATTCCTTTAAATTTCGTAAAATCTCTTAACCAAATATAATTAAATTTCTGAAAGTTACTTAAGATACTATACATAATATCGTCAAATTTCTTTAAATTACTTGAAATCCCACGAAATCTCTTAAAATTTCTAGAAATCCCAATAAATTTCGTAAGATGCTTTTAAATTCCCTAACATTATTCAAAATCCTATAAAGTGTCATTAAATCCAATAAAATACTTATGAAATTCTTTTAAATTTCTTAACATTATTAAAAATTCCACGAAATTACATAAAATCCCCTTAAATACCTGAAAATCCAAGAATACTTCGTAAAGTCCCTTTAAACTTTTTCACATTCCAAAAACGCAATAACTGGTAAAATTACTGTTTCTAAATTTTCAATAAACCCAAAACAATAATATTTTTAACAACGAAAATAATCTGAAGATAGTTTTCAAATTAGGCACATTCACACAAAACGCGCAACGTCTTCGATATATTGGTAAAATCACTTTTTTAAGAAAGCGCGTTTAGAACAAAAAATTTTTAAATTTCAATAAAAATCACCATAAAATTATTTATGACAAAATAATTATGCAATATAATGAAAAAATCCTTCATACTTTTAGGAAAAATGCAAGTTTGAATATACAGTTAAATTGTCAAGTGGAGATTTGTTTGAGTCATTGTGATTGAAAAATGCGGTATTCTGATTTGAGAAAAACGTGTAGAGTCGAAATTTTTTCTTATCGTTTTGGAAATTATTGTTTATTTCATGGTCCCACTGAAAAGGAAATATAATATAAACAGCTGATTATATAATGAAAATAAAATTGTGCAGGTTCCATTCAGAGACAGAAACACTCAAAAAAATGTCATCAAAGTTCTGGTTAAATATGCCCTTACTATTTTTTCTAGTTAAAGTAACCAGAATTTTGGTTATTTTACAATTTTTTTTGTGGAATATTTTGAACTACTTATTCCATTCATACTCTCTTTCTTTAACTTAATGTAGGTAAAAAGTCTTTGTTTAGTCTTTTTTAAATGCATAATTGAGTAAATATTTGGACAGTGAACCAGATTCGTAAGGTGATATATATCCAAGGATCGATTCAGTAGTCAAATATCGTGTTGTGGGTGACGTTAGTCAATATCGAAGCAATTGATGAGCAGCTTATTCTATGATTAAGTACCTTATCTATTATTGGAAAGCTGTGTCTGACCCATTTTGGCTTCCGTGCAATCCTGTTCGCGCTCGATAGGAATTTAATCAATGTCCTTATAGTCATATACCATACGAAAGAGATATTATCAATTTGAATTGGATAAGATCAAATTAATCTCATATTTCAAAAATGCCGATAACATATTTTTGAAAACTGCTTTAAAACAAAAAAACACCTATCTTTTAAAGAGTGTTAGCGATTTTCCTTTGTGAGATGAAAATGAAGTTTTCAATTGTGAAGAATTGAAATGAGGAATGGAAAAAAGTTTTTGATGAAATTTTTAAAACTATAGATATATTGCATATAAGACGTAGGGTACGTTCATGAAAAATATAAAAGCACACTGAAGGTCGGGTTCGCTTCAAGCTAACATATTCTAGTTATTATATCAAGGGAAGGACCCATAAAGGTTTATCGATTTCATAAATGCGTTTGATCAATCTCTTGTTAAATTTGCCTTTGCTATGTCAAAGAATGATGAAATTGTTTTTAGAAGTTCGTTATTAAAGAGAATACTATTCTAAATAAAAGTGAGTTTCGAGAAAAAATGTCCCATATCTACTTCATCGAATAGTTATAGATTCTGGTGAAGCTCGATTATTGATTATTGCAACGCTCTCTGTCAAGAAGACTTTCGTATGTATCGATCTTTGGGTCAATGTGATTTGCCATACTTCATTAAGTTCTTAATTGTCTCCATAATTGGTCAATTAGCTATACATGCAGTGATTAAATCGTGCCCACGATGGTTGGGGTAGTTGCTTTGTAGACTGCACAGCTAGCCCACTTGACTATCGGGTAAAGCATATTAAGACACCAATCTCCAACATTGTCCTAATATAAAGATCAATTATTTTGATGCTCCAAGAAGCATTATAATGACGATGGAGTTGTGTTTCAGTTTCAAAGAGATTTCCGATTTACTGGCGAGCTGCTAGAATATTCCACGAGGGAACCATATTCTCCACAGCGAAAGGAGATAATCGGGCTCTAGGCGTAGATAAGAACCTTGTAGATAAAAATCTAGGTGAACAGTGAAAGATCTGAAACATGCGCACAAGTGGGCTATAAAAATGATACAAGATAGAAGATTTCTTATGTTGGAAATATAAAACGTAGGGTAGTTCTTAAAAAATATATATTTGTCCTTTAAGTTGAGAGTATGGCCTCTTTTTGTCATCATCATTATATATTTTTCATCTCTATAAATGAATTGGAAGCGATAGAATAACTAATGAGAGCGAATTTATCAAAAGCCTACGCATAAAAACGTGCACGTGATTTTTCAGCAAACTCTCTTTTCGGAAGAAGTAGCACGGAAAGGGGCGATTAGAGTTTGCCGCTGAGAAATAATCCATAGGGTGTGAGAAGACTTCTCCTCAACGTCTTATGGCGAACATATTTTTCTTTTCATCTGACATTTAGTTTCTGTAATATCTTTATCGATCCAAAAAAAGGCAATTGCATTCCTGCAGCGTATAACTCAAATTTACGATTGATTTTACGGATATTTCAGATGTTAGAAGTTCCTGAGCTTTTATTACTGATAAGATCTGTAGTCCAGATGTTGCCATTCTCACGGTAGTAAATAATTAGGGTGTACGAAACTATCTTCCCACAGTGCCTTGTTGCTAATATCTAACGTATGAGCAGCTAAAAGTAAAAGTGGGGTAAAAATACTTCAGAGTACAATTTTTCTCAAAAATAGTCTTGTACATTTGACTACTAAATTAGTAATTTCTCCACCTATTATCAAAGTGAATTAGTAAGAATAACTTACCAATCTAATTTGTAGTTTTACTTACTAATTGGATTGTTCACAATTTAAAGAAATTTTCAGGGATTTTAAAGGAATTAACAGACTATCTGGGAATTTAAACAAATTTCATGCGATTTTTAGGAATTTTAGAGATTTTGACAAATTTTGGAGGGACTTTGAACGAACTTTCGGTGGTTTTGAAGTCCTTCACAGAATTTGAAACGATTTAAAAAGATTCTTATCACTTTCAAATGATTTTTCGAAATTTTAAACATAAAAATTTTTTAAATGAAATTTTAAGGAGTTTTTAGGGATTTTAACGAACTTTGAGTGATTTTAAAGTTCCTCACGGAATTTATAAAGACTGTTATGACTTTTAAAAAATGTTGCGATATTTCAATAGATCTACAAATTCTTTCATGGAATTTTAATGGCTTTTTATACATAGTAATTTAAAGACAATTCATGAGATTTACAAAAGATTCTTGTGACTTAAAAGATTTAAAAAATTTTAAGGGATCTAAAAATTGTTTAATAGAATTTTAAAGGATTTCTAATAATTTTAAGAATTTTAATAAAATTTACAAAGATTTTTATAGCTTTTAAAATATTTTGCCAAGTTTTAAGGGGGTCTAAATTTTTTTTCGTGGTATCTTCAGGGGTTTCTAGTAATTTTAAGAAATTTCACCGATCCTTCGGAAATTTGGAACACTATTTCTGTACATAATTTACGAGGTAACGCTGGAGAGTTTTTTTTAAATT
>JAUESI010000010.1:3016394-3027346 GCA_032275145.1 Synergus laeviventris
TTTATGCTTGTTCGCGGTTCTCTAACGCGAACCTTGATCTTGATTAAAAAAAGAAATTGAATTTAGTAGATTAAAAAATACAATGGTTAATCCTTGAAAGGAAAGGTCATGTCGATTTAATTTGTCGGCTCAGCGTTCCGATTTTAATAATTGGACAGAATACCAGAAGAGGAAACAGAACGAGTCATTCAGGGGATTGGTGGATGAAGGCTTGACTGTGGGATATCTAGGTCAAATGGATGCTCCCTGCACGTATTGGTATAACCGTAATAGTTTGCGTTTAGCCTCTTGTCTTGTTCACCCTTCCATTCTGTGCCCGACTTGTCCCGTTTCCACGCTTGAATTCCAGAAAATAACACGTTCACTCGGCCTTCTTCGTTTATCGTGAATACCTGCAGTGAATCGACAAAAGACTCAGAAGTACCTGTCATCACTATGATATCGACAAACAAAACAATAATAATAATATAATAAAACCCTCGTTGGTAGGATCGACTTTAATGGGATTGGTACTGAAGGTGGTTCAGAGAAAAGGGATCTTTAAGAAGTTTTGGGATACAATTTTAAAATGAAGGAAGTGGTTTCATAATGAAAATAATGAAGAAGATTGAAACCTCTCTACAATAATCTCACTTTTACTTTTCATTTCCGCCACTGGATATCATTTTATCCAGGATTGAAGATATGTAAAATCTACATCCTTTGTGGAATTCTATTCCCATTGTAATTCTTGTTCTCGATGAGTTCTATCTATTAATAGATTTAAATTAGAATAGCAGTGTAAAAATATCTTATAAATATTCCAGCTTTTCCACTCAATATCTAATTTTAAAACACTGATATCATTTTTATAATCTCAGTTGCACTCAATTTTTTTCTCTAATTTGATGTCGAGCTTTCTTACTTGTTTTGAGCACCAGATGAGCACCTTTCATGCAGAGAATAAAATTTACATGCAGAATGGAAGGCATGAAGTGGCGGAAGGTAGAGAGTAGATTGGTAGCGGGAGAAAATTTCATTTAGACAGTAATGTTGCAAAGAGGGCGGTTCCTTTTTTGTAAAATATACTATAAAGTCACCAGAGCTTAGCAAAATGGTCGAGGTATTTTCGGTACTAGTGAGTCAAATGTATCACAATCAAGCAAATCTCTAGAATGATTTATGAAATTACTGATTCAGTAGCTGATTTTATTCTTCGGTTTATAATAACTTTCTCTTCTCATCATTTGCTCAACTCTTCACCATAATGCAATCATCATCCACGAGTGCACACTTAATTCCGATTAATTAAACTACGATTAGCCCAGGTCCGAATTCCCCGAAGAGAATTTGCCAGAGTATGGTCTCGAAATCCTGCAGGTTCTGAATAATTTAGTTTCAACTCTCGAAATGCTTCAGATACAAGATAAATAATTTTACTTTTGCATGCGAGAATAAAATTTGAACTTTAATTAGCATCTTTTTGCAAAACTTTATAAAGTAAGTCTTTTAAGTCTTTATAAAGTTTCCTAACGGTAATAGAAAGGAATAACTGGAGTTTATCTCATCAGAAGTCTTTCAAAAACAAAGTTATGAGTGTACATAAGTCTTCCAGTTACAAAATGTCTGTTTTACTGCATCCCAAGTTTGATGCGAATAAATAAATGAATTCAAAGAGAATAATAAACGTCAGGTGTCTATTTCACTCCGCAAAGTTATTTAAATAAATTAAAAATTATGTTCTTTGAAGTCTTCCTTTTAATCCTGATAAAACGAAGGATAGCTTTTTATAGCATTCAACTTCAAAACTAGCGAAAATGAGAATGCTAAAAATATCTTGCAAAAGTTCTTAAGAAACTTTATTTGATTTCCCCCTTAAAAAAGTTTTCATCGAGACTTTTCGACAAAAGCCTTCGGGCCAGCCAACAACAGACTTCGACCTCTTCTCAAAGGTATACTCTGTTTTCCAACTTTGAAACTTGTTTTCAGAATGGAAGATTCATCTGCGACACATTCCGAAATTTTATTATTTTGATGGACATATTAAGCAAAGTTTCCCGACAGCTTTGTACCGCGAATTAATTATTGCTTAATCGATATACTGCCATTAATTACTAATCCGTCAAAGTTGGCGTGAAACTTTCTCCAGCAAAAGTTTAATCGATAATCCATTTTATGTACCTTCCGCTTGCAAACGGAGGCCGTTACTGAAGGGTGCATGGCCTCAACCTGCATGACCGTTTCGGTCGTTAACTATTCCAAATTCAGACTTAACTTGGCCTGGCATATAGCGTTACGTTCCTGCATTTACTCCGTCGACTCGATCCAAACTAGATTTCCGGTGGAATCCATTTCACTTTGAGTGCGAAGGTCATTTCTGCAATCTCCCTCAAGTTGAACCGCTCAGACATCGAGCTAGCCAATCGCCGTCGAACTTGGCACTGTATTTCCCTGGAGGTGAAAAGAAATTGACCGAGACAAGGGGACCAATGTAATCCGGCGAAAAGGCGACAGAAATATTTAAAAAATTTAAAATTTTCAATTTAGTGTATCAAGCTCATAAATGGAAATAGGTTTCCCTTTATTATGTCCCGAAACGATAGAATTCCGTGTAAAAATTGCTTCATTTAAATGCATTTTATAATAAATGGAGCTCTACAAACGCCCGGATGAGAGTTTATATTTTTCTTTAAACAAAAGTCACGTTGTCATCATACTTTTAATTTTGATTGTGACTTTTATTTAAATTAGTTTTACAAATACAAAAAATGGACTTTAAACTAAATATTTCAATTTTTGAAAAATTCAAAAGAATTCAAAAGAGTTAAAAATATTTTTTAAATAATAAAGACGAACTTAATCAAATTCAAGGCGAGTTTAGTAAAACTTCAGGTAAATTCATCAAAATTTAAGGTCAATTCAAATTGATTCTACGTGAATTGAAGAAAATTCAAGTGAATTCAAGACAATTTCTTATCAACATGAATTTAAAGAGATTTAAAATAATTTAAATGAATGCAAAATAGTTTATAAATTTTGATGAAATTTTATAGGATTAAAAATATTTCAAGAGGATACAAAATATTTTTAAAAATTCAAGAATTAAATAAAAATACTTTCAGTTTTAAAAGAGAAAAGGGAATACGAGATCGACCTGCGATGACTGAAATAAATTAACTAAATATTTTATTTTCAACAAAAAAGATGGATAGAGGTAAATTTCTAACCAAATAAACGGGGAAAATGGGGATCTTCTTGAAAACACAGGAAAAAAGAAAAATCGAGCCCGTAATATGTCGATTTTGTGTAAATTTGAAGAAAACTTTACAGTAATTTCAATTACAGATTTCAATTATCAATAAAAGAAGTCTGTAGAAAAAAAACGACTATTCGATAAGAATTCCGCATATTTTGGAAGCTAAATATACTTGCGCTATTTTACAGAGTTATCACAGCAATTTAATTAGCGATTATAGGAATGTTTCTGCCATAATAGAATGTGTATCTCTTCTCTATTAATTCAAGATTTAATTGAGCTAGTCGTTAGTAATATTCTCAAACGATCAACATACCTACATCATCACATGAAACAACTCAGCTGAACAAGTGATTAAGTTTGCCAATATCCTGAAACGTTTCACAGAATCCATCACCCACCCTTTTAAACCTCCCTCAACAGTAATTTTTTTTTCTTTTTCTCTTGTCAATTCCAATACACAGTGGCACTAATCGCTCGGGAATTTCCATTGATCGAGCATGCCAGATACTTATGAATTTATGATGGTTATTAGTCACTGTGTCAAACGTGTTGTTATCAGACATTATCCAGTCGTCATAATATTCTCTCCAGATTTCACACGAGGAGGAAATCATGGGACGCAAAGCTTTATTATTATAATCCCAGCTACAAAAGAAACAACAGGATAAACTCAACGACATGGGAAAGACAACAAATTCTCTCAGCGAAAGCTTAGAATAATTTGCAAGTTACTGCATTTTCCATGACAAAATCTTCCGCCCCATCCCGGGCTCTCATCCCCGAAACACAAGTTCCTTTTTTTGAACTGCTTCATTTAAGATTAATTCAGCTTAACCGAGAGAAGTTTTTCATGTGTTTATGTATCATTTAGTAGGTACTTGCCATAAAAATCTTCTGGAGCTTTTATCTTGTTTTTTCCTACTGTAAATTTTTTAATCCGATTGTAAGAGAATTCAGACCGCATTTACCATAAAGCGGAAAAAACTGTAACCTTTGTTCATGAGTGTTGAGGGTTTGTTAAGGACTTGACATTTTAATTTACGGTATAGTAATTAATTATAGTAAATAAGCGCATTACATCGACAAATATATATATGGTAGGTATATATATTAAATGGCGGCATAAATGAATTCAGGATTTACCATTTGCTTAATGGAATTGTTGGTAATAACTGGAGCATAACGTGATTATTGTGCATGTAATGCATACATTATGTAAATACGTTCTGGATTGAAAATAATTTAATATTAAATAGATATTTAATACCTTTGAAATAAACTCACCGTAATTTCGGAACAAGGATGGTCGATGAAAGTCAGCTCAGATTCTTCGAGATTCAATAGCACGCTCACCGTTTTTTCCCCAGACTCGTCATCTGAAACACATATCGCTACAAACTATACAAAATACTGTTAAGTATTATAAATACTTAATACATACAATATATATTTTTTAAATGTGTTTCATATTTTATCAAATTTCTAAATTGCCTTCATATTCGGAGGTCAATTTTAATCGTTGAGACTGAAATTCCCCCTATAATAGGTATAATTTATTAATATTTCAAGTATAACGATGAGTGCCAAATTTAACTACTTTTATAACTCGAGAAGCTCCTACAATAGGGAATCTAAAACGACTTGGTGAAAGTTCATTTGCGCGCTTCCTCAAGCTTTCCAAGATGACAGACGATGCATTTCTCATCAAAATACCTCAGGCTAGGAAATATAGAAAGCAACAAAACACACTTCAGAGAATTATAGAGTAACACTGTATAATAGATTTAACACTCTTTATATGCCACTTAAATTTATAAAACTAGAATTTTTTGCAAAGCTATATGGATTAGATTTATGGTCTGAATAAAAAATATCTACTATTTTTATTGGTTTTACACTTTACAACGTCAAATGGAATTTAAAGTTTTTAATGGACCACGTTCTCGTAAATAGAAAAAAATTGCTTTTTAATCTGACTTTTACATCGTATGGATTTTACATAAATTTTGCTAAAACCTCTCAACTCTTGGAGGTGTAAAATATTTATAAAATATAGACCATACTTTTTGAACATATAAAAACGAAAATGTATTTCTTATATCATAAAATACATTTTCACAGAGTGAGAATTTTTAGAACATTTTAATTCGATTAAATTTTTTTTAACTCCAGGTAGATTCAATCTCAATTTATTACTTTTAGCAGAAAATGAGGTACTTAGAGAAAGTTTGTGAAATTTATAACTTTGGTTTTCATGTCTATGTTCTTTTTTACAGTATTTACTTTCAAGAGAAAACTCTGTGGAAAAAGCATTAAGACTTAAGTTACGAGTTTCGAAAGTTATTGAGAGAGATTCGTTTCGCCTGTTGCAACTACGAGATCTGTGCCTGAATATACCTAATTCTCTTTAATAGCGAATCGATTATCTCCACCTATTTACGTATACCTACTTTAAATAAAATATGACTCATGCAGGAAAATAGTCAAGGCCTTTTATTTTCCATCGATTAACGCTCATCTCCTGTCGTTACCCTATTTTTGCGATGCACGTACTTCGCAAAAAAAGCGACAGAACATAAACCATCCATAGTGTTTATTCAGCTTTTTTAAAACTTTTTATACGAAATTATTATTTTGTCGCTTCTATTCACGATTTTACGTTACGGCATACTTTTATCCGCTTTATCGCTCCTTCTTTCTCTGAAAGAAGAATTACTAGAGTACGTAAATAAAATCCGAAATAAATAATTGGAAGAATTAATTTACAGAATTTTCTAAAATTCGGATATTTCAAAACTCTAAATATAGTTATAGAACCTTTACAAATTAAACCTTTGTCAATTTTTAAACCTCACATGTACAGTCTACAAAATATGTTTAAAAATTAAATGCGACCGTAACTTCAGGTTTTATTACAACTCTATATGTACTTAATTGCCTGTAAAAAATTCCTTCGTCGTTGAGAGACTATATATCTACAACATATATTGTTTGCATCTGTGGACGTACTAAACTGCGATATTATAAACTTGCCATTTTATTTCTAAGTGCCGTTTATAACCCTAGTTTGATGCTTTTGTCATAATAACTTTAGTTTTTGATGTGCGAAAGTTTATAAATCAAATGAGTAATATCACCAAATTATTTTTTTATGTGTAATTTTGCGTTTCCACGACTAGTAGATTTGTAAATTGGTTTATAAAAGGTCAAGATTTAATTTAATATTCGAAGGGAATAATATTTTGAAAATTAATATTCTCGAGAGAGAGAGATTTGTCAGGAAAGATTGAGAAAGTAATAAAACCGAAATCAATAATCAGTTTAAATGTCTAAATGTATTGATTAACAATTCAATAAAAGCGATTCGAATCAATAATAATACATATTCGTTGGATTTTTACTGAAATTAGAAGGAATTGATAAGTATTCATTATGAATACTCTGAAAATTATTCGAATTCTCATAAATTCATTGAAATTCGTTGAATTTAATTTGTTGGACTTTTAAACATTATTTGAAATTCGTAGAAATTGATACGAATCATTCTGAATTCTCTGAAAATTATTGGAATTTATTTAAATTTACTGGAATTCATTGGAATATGTAGAATTTCTTCGTTCATTCTGAGATCTTTGAAATTTATTGATCTTATAAAAAATTCATCGGAATTCACAGGAAATCATTGAAATTTATCGAATTGCATTGATATTTGTTGGAATATAATCTGAAATTTATTAGAATTCTCAAAAATTCATTGGAATTCACAGTAAATCATTGAAATTCGTCGGATTTATAGGAATTCCATCTGAATTCTGTGGTATTCATGGTAAGTTCTTCAAATTCACGGAAAATCGAAGAAATTCATAATTAATTTAAGTTCATCAGAATTCGTCAGATTTCACTGAAATTAGTAGAACTTGATAGGAATTTATGCTGAATTTTCTGGAAATTATTTGACGTCTCATAAATTCATTGAAATTTTCTAGAATTCATTATAATTCTTTGAATTTCATTGAAATTCTTTATAATTCATTCTGAAATCTTTTATATTCATTGAACTTTTAAAACATTTATTGAAATTTACAGGAAATCATTGATATTCATTCTAAATTCTCTGAAATTTATTGGAATCCTTGAAATTCATTGGAATTCATTGAAATTCGTTGGATACATAGGAACTCCATCTGAATTCTCTGGCATTCGTGGGATGTTATTTATTAAAATTCCTCGGATTTCAATGAGATTTGTAGAAATTGATAGGAATTCATGCTGAATTCGCTGGAAATTATTAGAGTCCTCAGAAATTCATTGGAATTCACTGGCAATCATTAAAATTCGTCGGATTTATAGGGATTTTATCTGAATTCTCTAGTATTCATGGGATGTTCTTTAAATTCACGAAAATTCGCAGGTATTTATTAACATTTCTCGGATTTCAATGAAATTTATAGAAATTGATGGGAATTCATTCTGAATTCGCTGCAAATTATTAGAGTCCTCAGAAATTCATTAATATTCATTCAGAATTCTCTGGAATTCTCAGAAATTTATTGGAATTCGTCTGATTTCAATTAAATCCACAGAAATTCATTCTGTATTCTCCGAAATCCTTTGGAATTCTATGGAATTGATTAGAATGTTGAAGTATCTATTGAAATTCTTTATCGATAAAGAAAATAAAAGTAACATTTTTTAATCATCAAAGATTTCATGCCTAATTAAAATTTTCTTTTTCTATAGCCTAATCCATTTTGTTTCCTCTTTTTTTGGAAAGTGGATTCTTGTCTAGTCATTTCTGGAAATCGGTTGACATTATCTGTACATGTATGAAAAGTCGATATAAAAGATCTTTCGTACTCATGGGTTGCCTTGGCACTAACGCACACAAAACGATAGGATATTCTTTTTTATCTGTGGAAATGTTTGCCAAAGATAAAACTCCTGTAGTAAATTTTTTGTGGAGGTTATAAAACTCGACATATTTTAGGAAGAGCAACGCACAATTCCTCTAAAACTAATATGAAGACACTTAAAATTATTGGCTTTATTTTACGACTACGTGCCCACCAGATTTTTTAAAATAAAATTCTAAACTCTCGAAATTGCTGACAGATTTAAGTCAGGTGATAGCAAACTTCTAATTTGAATGTGAATCCAGACTTAGAACATATCAATTACTTTAAATGCAATAATTCCTGTGTTCAGTTGCCAGAACACAGTTTCTAACCATGCAAGGAATTTCGAGTTATTAGCATGTAGATTTAATTATCTGCTCTGACAAGCGGTGACGTTCGAAATTAAGCAACTTCGAATTTGGAAGAGTGCGAAACTGAATGGAATTCGAGATAATGAAAATTTGATTCATATTGAAAGTTTCAAACCATGAAAAAATTTTTAAATGTATTGATAAAATAAGATTAAAGTACTGGTATATTGTATCTCGAAACCGAAGAAATTCAAAAAAATGAAATCCGAATTGAATTTCGAGAATTAAAGGTGGAAAAATAATGAAATCACAATCCGGTGATATTACGTGTAGTTTATGCAGTAACAGCTATTTTCAAGCATTAACTCTAGGTCGACCTATTTCTTAGTTCTTAACGCTTTTTAAACTACCTCACTCAAATAAAGCTTGAATGAAAACCACCAGGCCGGATGCTCGCAGAAAGCTTAGCGGTTCAGCTTATGAAAGAAAGCATAGAAATTTTGAAAATTCCACCTGAACCCGTTTATTCTCTCCTGAATTTGAAAGGGACAGGAAATCCGTCTTATTATCATATATATATACTATTCGTATTATGGAATTACAGTTTAATTCACGATTCAGTTTAACCTAACATTATTGCAGTTAATGCTCTAGCCTCTAGTTATTCCAAGTCATAATACTGTTCTGTTAATCAGTGAAATCCAACCTGCTAGTGGAGGTTGAGAACATTACAAACTTTCTAAAGCAGAAAAGTTTCGTGAAGAGAATCCAGATCTCTTGGAGCAAATAACTGCAATGTCGATCGGAGATACGTGTTTAAACTTAGTTTTCCATTTAAGTCTCTCTTTTATCTCTGATTTACAGTTGGTTAATTGGAAGTTGACTCTGTGTGAAACAAGGACTCCAGAAAGAGTTTTTTGTGAATTTATTTAACGAGTATACCATAAAGTTTGAAATTTCGCGTAACTTATCATTGCGAACTTTTCTAACTAATTTCATTTAGTTTTGACTTCTTGAACTTCACTTATCCTCTAATCTTCTTTCATCAGTGAAAGAATATTAAAGATTATTTTATGAAGTGATACTCACCAATCGAGGTGTCGTAGGCATGTAGGTATTCGGAAGTCATGAACTGGGAGACAAGTGAACTTTTTCCAACAGCGGAAGCTCCAAGCATTAATACTCGATAAGGAGCCGGACCCTGGGAAGCACTACTTTCTCGTGAACTCGCCAATGAATTTGCGGCTGAATTCCTAGCAGATCCAGGATAAGAAGCTGTCAGGTGCTCCGTGCTATAAAACAGAATATTTACATGTTATTGAAAGACATTTTTATTATATTTAAAAGAATTAATTAGTACATTTTGTGTACCAAGGGATATTGGGACTTTTTACCACGAATGTCATGTTTTCATCAAGCAAAATTCAGTTAGGTAAATAGAATCTTATCATTCTTTTTTTTTAATCTTACAAATTCCTTTCGTTCGATCTGACTCAAAAATAATTTTCACTCAAAAAATTATAAAGAGAACATATTTTACACCTTTGCGAATTTAAAAAAGAGAGTAATCTAGAATTTTATAAATAAGATCAATAATAAGAGTTTAACAATACTTATATAAATGAAGATAGTAATTCTGCATTTTGATGGATAATTATAATTGACTCAAAAACAATGAAAAAGATAAATTTACTCCTATTACTAGGACCTGTAAAATAACGATAGTTCCCTTCAAATTCAGTAAGATTCTATAATCTCGTAAAATTACTTGAATTTTTTTTAAAAATCCCAATAAGATTTGTAAAGTCCGTTCGTATTTAAAATTCTATAAAATCTGCTGAAAAATTTCATAAAATCCATTGAAATTCCTTAAAAGTCCTTAGACCTAGTTAATATCCTATAAAGTATTATTAATTCCTGTAAAAATACTTAAAATCCTACAAAATATTATCGTGAAATTATGTAATTTTTTCGTAAAATTCCAAAAAATGTCGTAAATCCCTATGGAATTCCTTAAAATGGCATAAAAGTTTTTAAAACCATGAAAAGTCTCAAAAATTCCATAATATCGCAATAAACATAAAATCCTTTGAAATTCCTTAAAATTACTCAAAATCCAAAAAAATATTTTTAAATTCTTAAAATACCATTAAATTTCTTTAAATACTTAGAAATTTCAGAAAAATCCTTGAAATACCATACAATCTCCTATTATCTATAAAATTTCAATAAGTTTCATAGAATCCCTTTAAATTACTTCACATTACTTAAAATCGAATAAAATCTCATTAGAACCCTTGAAATTCTTAGAAATTTCCAAATTTTTTAATTCTCTGTAAAAGTTATAAAAGGTTTTTATAAATCCTTGAAATAAAAGAATTTTATTTGAAGGGGATTAAAAATGTCAGGATTTCTATTTTCAATAACATTTTTTTTATATGATTAGTCACTTAGGGGACATCGATTTAGTAGTAATATCTCATTAAAATTATGTAACAAAACTGAGAT
>JAUESI010000010.1:3027446-3047388 GCA_032275145.1 Synergus laeviventris
TTTTTATATGATTAGTCACTTAGGGGACATCGATTTAGTAGTAATATCTCATTAAAATTATGTAACAAAACTGAGATTTTCCACATAATTATTTATGCAAAGATAAAAGATGGTTATCTTTATATATATATATAACAAATTTAACTAATATTGTATATTGTTGACAAATACGGACATATTTCTAGGAACTTTAAACAGGTTTTCATGAAAATGATTATTTTACTACATTTTATGACTATATTTTTTTCAAAATTTTTTAACAATTAATGATGTAAGGAAATTTCAAAAGATTACAAGAGTTTGTAAATCCTTTCACATATTTTGATAACTGCAATTTCTTGACAATTCTTTGAAATTTTTTACTATCTTTCAAAATTCTTCAGAATATTTAGAAATATTTAAAAATAATTGAAAATCTTGAAACTATTTTGAATTTTTTTTTTAAATTCTATAAAAATGTTTTAGGATCACTTGAAATCTCTTGATATCTAAATCCTTTTAAATTCCTTAGAATCGCTTAAACCTTTTGAAATTCCCTAGAATTCTTTAGAATGACTTTAAAGTTTTAGAAAATACTTAAAAATTTTTGAATATAATTTCGTTTTTATATCCTATCCTTTTTGAAATTCTTTAGAAATTCTTTAAAATTACTTGAAATCTATTTAAATCGCTTTAAATTTTTCTGAAACCCTTTTGGAAATCTTGATATCTTTGAAATCTTATAAAATTTCTTAAAATCCTTTAAAATTACCTTGAATCGCTTTAAATTTCTTGAGATCCCAAAAAAAAATTAAATTACTCTAAAATCTTTAAATTCTTCAAAAAATCCCTTAAAACCATTTGTTTCAATACAATTATTACCTCTTTTTTATAATAGGATTTTTGTTTTTAGAAAATTAACTAGTTAAGTAATCAAATATTGCAAATAATGAATCTAGAATATTTTTTTAATCTTGATGGAGTATTGGCCAGTTTTCCCTATGTGGGGTACTTACCAGTGACAGCGTGACGCGCCTTGTGGGGTCCTTTCCAGTTTTCCAGATCAGGACCACACTAGCACTAGGGAAAACTGACTAGGACCCCATCAGTATCCCATAAAAATCTTAAAATCTCTGCATGGGTATAATACATGATATTATTATTTATATATTCTAGGAGTTTGAAATTATGAAACATCGCATTAAAAATGATCTATTAAACTAATGAAGACCCTTGAATTAAAAATTTAGTTAACTAAAAGCAACAGCGACATACGCGTAGCATTAATTGCATTTTGCGACTCTCACGCAGGCGAATTTTCCATGGAATATTAGCGTTCCTTGTCATTTATATCCATATATATATCTCCCCTCGAAACACTGAAAGCAGCTACGACAATAAACCGCACGTTACTGAAGTGAAGCTGACGGATTAATTCACCTTATAGTGAATTTATCTGACAGATAAGTGCGTATAATGTAACATTGTAGAATGTGCAGTATTCAAAGTACACTTTCCATAGTATAGTACAAATTTCAAAATATTCGCTAATATTATTATTGAGTAATTTCTAATGCACGTTAATTTCATGAAGAGACGAGTGAATGTAACTAGGAACGTATAATTAATCACATACTGTTGGCTGATTGGGCATATGTACCAGATTGGCATGTCATTAAATTTTCCAGTTTATATGTACATTACATGTTTTGCTGAAGGTAATGAGGTTTCGGTGAATCATTCTACATACTCGTAGCTTGACGTGATTTTTGATTTTGCTCATGCGCGAGATTAATTCTAGAGTATGTTTTGATGGAAAATCTTTTGAAATTAGAACAATTGAATACCGCAACTCACCGACAAGTGGGATTTATTTGACATAGGTGTTGAAACACCAATTTAATTTTCATTTCATTTCACCAAACGAAGTTGAAAGCTAAGTGCCAAAGCAGCGAGAAGTGAGGACGCAAAACGGATCAAGTGGACATTTGAAAAGACGTTGTTTCTCAGGTGACGGAGAGGTCATGTTAAACTGGGACATTCATTCTTGTGCCTTAAAAAACATCACGAGCTCAAGAAGTATTCAGGTGAAAAGCACAGTTATAAATTCAGTGCCGAAATGAATATCACTTTTAACTCTGAGAAAATATAAAATTATGTACCTCGATATGTTGCGTGTTAATTAATTGCGAACTCAACAAAGGGAAGGCACTTTGTGTCGTGGTAATGAACTTACTTGCACATTAACAAAGTGGAAAAGTGACAAGCAGAGGAAACTCGTGCAAGGGAAATCGCATCAGCTGCAAGTAACATGATTGCGTTGACGAATCCGAGACATTTCTATATTTATATATTAAGTATAACATTTGAATACTTTTTCAGAAATAATTACTCAATCTAGAAAGAGAGCAGGATTTTCAAAATGTATTTATTCTTATCTAGCCCTTACTAATAACGAACTCCACACTGGCCTCATCTTCATTGACTCGTACTTGAACAAGCCTCATTGAGCCGAAAATTCTGTGACCCGCGTATAATGTTGTTATGTCGTGCTCGTGGCTAAAGAAACCTGTTTATGAGCAGTGAATCGTGTCAGGTAAAATATAATAATCTGATATACAATTCACAAAATGGCAGACTCTTATTATATCAAAGTTTACTTTAGTGAATTCCATAAAGTTTTAATTTCCTCTATTTGGTGAGTGAATCTCGTTGACAATATTTGAAAGCCTGCTACGAATGTTATATACTTAATTACGTTTCAATTTGTAATTCATTTACTATTTTTTAATAAAACTCCATGAGAAATTATATTTAATTACACAGTAGCGAAACAAATTACATAATTGGCTTATACTTTTCGTGCACTTTATTCCGAGCTTCGTAAACATACAGAATCTAGAAAAAAAGTTGTTCTCTATTCTCAATTCTCAAAGCAATTATACTCATTGTACAAAAGCTTATCTTCGTATACTAAAAATATTTTTGTTTGGAGAAAATAATTGATGCAATTATTGGTATGAAGTCAGTGATATTCCCGCTCTCGAAATTGAAATAGTAATTGAATAATTCCTCTTTGTCATGGAATGGATGAAGACAATGGAAACAAGTGCATCGGTGGTTATTGGGCTCTAGGTCAGCTGTCAAATTGGCCCTAAGTTATGGCTCCAAGGATCCGTGATTCCTCGCACTAGTCGCCGTAACTTCTGCCGATCTGACTATAGCCGCTGGCTAATATGACTGCCGAGTCAGCATGAAGCACTATTCCCAAGCGGAAAACGACACGCCGTTATGGCATGTATTCTCGATATCCAGAGGATAATTTGCAGACACGTATTTTTTCCATATGCAACCACTCTTTCCTTGGCATATATTCTCTTGTTCCTTGAATACAAATTTAAAAATGAATCTTGCGCCTGCCTTCTCCATTTTCTTTACCCCAATATTTTGATCTACCGATAACACGTTATCGAAAGCTTTATCAGCGCTTTTGGAAATAGACCCTGTTATTACTCTTTCCTCGTGAAAGGCGCTTATTAGATTTTTAGATAAACATTCATAGGAAGAAAATCGATTCCGAATACATTATTTTATCAAATATGACTAGGTGATCAGTTATTAAGGTGCTATGTCAGAGTTGATTGCAATAGATTTAATAGGATCCTTAAATAACCCAAGGTCTGTGTTCGCTTATTATGGGCATTTGCATTTCAATCCATGTAAACATCCATAATTCATTTAGTCCGTGAATTTTTTTGCCGGAGATCATTAAATTTTTTAAAATTACGTTATGGTTTTATCAATTGGTTGACAAATATTTTTCATACGCAGCAGAGACTTTAAGTCTAACAGAGTTGCCACAGAATTTCCATTTTTAATTTCCCTGACTTTTCGACATACCTAAAATAGAACACAGCAGGGGGTGTAAATCAGACGTAGTTTTTTTAAAATAAAATGAACTCAGGTTAACAGTGACAAGAATGAAACTCCGATCACTGCACGAGTTAATTGATTAATTAATTAATTACTGTACACCCGTATGGACAGTTTTTTACAAAAAAAAAATTGTCAAAGTTTTAATTTTTACTTGTATTTTGATAGAAAAATGCTCATTTTAGTGAAAATTTTTTTTTTCTCCTAAACTCATTGTTAGATTTGACTATAAGTTTTCCATTTGGACCAAAATGGGAGGGGTGGGGGGGCAGAATCAGGTGTAATGTGTATGATCGACGATTGATCAGCGATTTTAAAAACAATTCCCTGACCCATTTCAAAATCACTGATTTTTCAAGGATTTCAAGGATTTCAAGATCTGAGGCAACCCTTAATTTCTTCATTTACATTTCCCCGTTGTACAAAATGTAAGGAGGTATTAATTACAGTTTTGAAATAATAGACGGAGGTTTCAATTCCCGTTCTCAGTTAGCTTAGCTAGCAGTTCCAGATAACTTAAAAATAATTTATGTAACCGTAGTTCTAGGTTGTATAATCCTAACATGAAACTTGCACTGCATAATATTGCTCTTATATGCTTCCAATGCCTGAGGTTATACATATATTGTGTTGTGATTTTCATGAGAGACTATTCCTGGGCGAATTATGCTATTTTAGAATGTCGCTGCTTTCTCGTATTTATTAAGACTAGCAAAACAACACGAAAATCTTCAAGCGATTTTTACAAAATTTCAAAGATTTCGTACTATTTTAAGAGATTTCAGTATACTTTCTGGAATTTTAAAAAAACTTATGCAATTTTAAGATTGCCAAGTCTAAAGGATTTTTGATTTTGTGAAATTTCGAGGAATTTTAAAGGATTTTAAACGTTTTCTTGGAAATTTGAGGGATTTAAAAAGATTTCATGGAATTTTTATAGATTTTGACAACATTTTCTTAGAAAGGACTACAGAAATTCAACTATAGGCGAGACTTGGAAAGTCTAAAAAAAAAGCCTCCTCAATTAGAGGCAGTATGTAACAATTAAAAAATAATTTAATAAACGTTGGTTTTCAGTTGAAGTTAAAGGGTTCACGTCTCGTGATGAAAATTAATTACTTATTCATTAAAAGCTCCCCCTTAAACGAATTGAAGCTTGAAACTTGAGAACCAGACTTCATGAGGTTTCCTGTTATAATTCAAGCTTGCTTTGAAAAATAGAACATGCAAATTTGAAAACTCTAAAAGTGATAATTTTGTCAAGTCCTCAATTGCTTTACGGTCTGGAATGAGAGGGATAGAATCGTTTATGTGAAGGGAGAGACATTTCGGTAACAATAAGTATTATTCCCCTCTTTGAAATGTATCCTCCAGTTTTTTATAATATATGATTAGAATCTACTTTGCTGCTTGAGAAGAAGCTGACGTTTATCTTCTTCGACGTTTCTCCAGTGCAATCGATCCCATGCTGATGCGGACAATTCTCTAAGGTCCAACACGTGTGTCTACGTCACCCCATCTCCACACGTAAACTCACGCGTTCGATCTAGAGCGATAATCCAATATTTCCGGATCAGTTTGTACTTTCCGGCAAGTTGATTTTTCCGACTGAAGAGCTCTTCTTTCGGGTGAAATCATCATCTTCCGAATTAGACCAGGCGTCTAAAAAAGTCTTGTCCTTTCTTTAACTTTATTTACCTTAGTTTAGCAAATTTTGCCTTCACTCGTAGCCATATCTCACTTGGGAAAAAAATCCTTACTAAATTGCATTAGCAGTAAATTCACTGTGAATTAGATCATTGTTATGCAAAGAGCGAGTTCTAAGATAAATAGAGCTTTACATTTTTGTATAAATTCACATTTTCAAAATATGTCGCGATGCTGGTTCCTCAGAGAGAAAATTTGCTCTCAGTAACGTAAATTCAAGTTACAGATCATATCCGCTGAATTACTTAACTATCAACAATACCATGGTGAATTATTATATATGCGGGAATTATACAGAGTTTCGCCAATTTCTTTTATCCAATATGCAGGCGGGAGACTCGCATACTGCCATACTTTAAAAATATAGAGGTTCCTCATTTTAGGATTAGGATTAAATTTATTCAAATAAGCAAAAGGGAACTTGAATTGAATTACAAATTGAGTTCTTTTTTAAATAGGTTTTCCTACTACTTGAATCTATCTTCAAATAATCGCTGGATCCTTTCTCAAAAGACACATTTCTGTGAGGTTTTGAATTCTGATTTAAACTCAATTCTCTCGTAAATTATGCATCTTTCATAATCGGTATTTTTAGGTGTCATGAAAAAGTAAAAAAAAATAAATATATTAAAAATAAGGCACTATTGTACTTTAAAAATAATCGAAAGTTTATTAACTACGTATCTTAAGGTTTTCTAGCTCATTTCGCTTTGTAATCACAATTAATTTCTTTCACAAATTTTCTTTTTTATGAAACTGACGCACAAAGGTTCATAGAATATAAATAATCGCTTTCATTAAAGAAATTGCTGACAGATTACAAATAATTCACTAAAAATAATAACTAGGGACGGAATTGAAGGCTCGGTGGTGGTAAATTTCACACTGAATTTTTATCTGTTTACCCGCTTTTTTACCCGATATTTATAGAGAAACGGAACACTAAGTAAGGGATGAATGTGCAAAGGGTTTGTTGATAGGTCCAACTTATGATCTTGCCCCAAAACCTTTTCGGTGCGAGTGCGTCCATTACTAAAAAGAGACGGACGCTGTTCCTTTCTAGAATTAAATGCGTAGATACAGAAATTACGTAGAAAATACAGTTTCTAAAAATACAAAAAAAAATGTGGATACAGGTATATGTTACTACAGAATTTCTGCTGATGCGTAGCAAGTTTTTAGGTAAAACGCAGAATATAATAATCAGGTATAATATGAGTTTGGGTTAATAAATGGTGCAATATTGTTAATAAATAAAGTAATTATACGAAAGTCGTGGGACGTGAGAACAACACATTTCCAAGACAGAATAAATCAATAAACAATAAGAAGTGTTCTTTTAACAAGTAGGGTGTTTTTTCCCTAGAACTGGAGGAGAAAAAAGGTAGATTTCAGGAAATTAAGGAACTTCCAGAAGCCCTGGAAGTTGACCTGGAGCTGATTCTCATCTTACCCATAAATTAAGCCTAAAGCATTGGAAATTTCGTTTCACCCTACCTTAAAAGTTTTCGAATCATTGTAAGTTGAACCTTTACAATGTTCTTCCATACAAAGACTTTTACAAAAAGTAGAAGCTAAGTAATATAAAATGCCAGTTTTTTTAATTTTCCCTGCAAAACTTTCATATATAGGAAAAGCCAAACTTTACTCAAGATTATCTCATCTAAATTTCAGATTACTCAACCTAAATATTTGAACCTTTCGAAGTTAGAGCTTAAAACAAAGAAAGGAAGGTCGGTAATTGAAAACTTGGATTAGAATGCAGTTAAAATTAAAAAAAAACGATATTTCTTGAAAAGTTGTAGGAAGAGGTTACCCAGTATTTTCCAAGGGTATTTTGTTATAATTTAATTAACCTCTTTTGAGAATCCTTTTGAACTGTGCAAATTTCACACAAGTGTAAAGCTCACGAGTACTGCCTCTGAGTAAAGTGCAGTACTGAATCAATTATTTTGATGGTAGTAATATTGCATTATCCTACGATGTGTGCTTCGTCACATAATGGATAAATATTCAACTGTGAGGGTGGAATTAAACAAAAAGGATGCTAGGTAAATATTAAATTAAATGGACATATATTCAATATTCGAGATTAAATAAAGATAAATTATTTTCGGTTATCTTTTGATAAAAATGTCCTTCTCTATAAAAAACTGTTCATCATATTTTATTTTACTTGTTTATACCCATCGAGGTTTTATTGTCAGTCACTAATTAATAAGATTCTATCTTACTTTACACTTAGGGAGTTTCAATAAGGGCTTGATATTCTAGATCAGTTTTTGACCCTCAAACTCGTGAATACAAGGGATGAAGTTTCTTCTTCCGAAGAATTATTATCCCGTTTATTCTTTGGGAAGAAGAGTTACCGTGGTGGAAATTATCCTTTCTCGAGGATAAACCCACCTCCCGTCTACCGACATCCCTATTCTCCTAAAGTTTCCGTAAGTTCTAATTTCTCGTTTAAGCCACTCTCATTAATGATGATGTCAGGTGGACGCTAAACGCAGTCTAAAAAAAGAAATATAACGAGGTTGAAGAGCTTAATGTAGAGTATTTACGGTATAACGCCTACAGAAATTGTGAACAATTTCTATAGTAAGAAAATGCTTCTGGTCACATTTCTAATTTAAACATTAATGTCCTCAACTTTGAGATGAATTCATTTTTCGTTGTAATTAACAGATGCAATGATTAATATCAAAATGAGAATTATGAATGTAATCAAATATTATGTTTTAGTTATTTATGTATAATATTTATGAATAATGCGCCTAGAAATACAGGCAAGTATATTCATTTGACAACTGCAGCAAAACGTACGTAAATTTCGACCACTGTTTCATGATAAATTCACAAGCAGGACTACATACGTAAACAGAGAATTACGTCATGAAGCATAAATATAATCTTATGCAAACTCAGTTCATAGAGATAGTATTATTTAGTTATTTTGCATACTGTGAGAAATAGTATTTATATCTTAACAAAACTCAATTAAATACTTTAGGTGGGTATGCCAAAGAAAACAGTTGAATCGGTAAGTGCATGAAAAGGGAACTACTGACATTATTGGTCGAAATGTTTAAATCACTTTAAAATTTCGAAACCCCTGAATAAAAGCTGGCCAGAACCCCACCAAAATTTCTGCACGGTCATTCAGGACCATCCTGAAATCTATTCTTATATCAATCATGAGAATTGCCTTAACGTTGAGTTCTAGAGAAGAGTTTTAATAACGTAATCCATAAAAACGATTACCCAGAACTGAGCCTCGAGTGCTTCGAAGAAGTTTCAAAGAAAAAGAGAAAGTGTGAACGTGAAAAGAAAGCTTGGGTAAAATGAAAAGAAAAAAAAGGTAGAAGAAAAGAAGAGAAGGTATCGTGAACTCACCTCGAATTGCTAGAGGCGACGCTATTGTTCGAGCGAGAACGTCGGCTTTTTAGGGAATCACCCCTGTTTACCACCCCTTTTCCAGTTATGCTGAAGTGCCTCAGTCGATAGTATTCTTCCTCGACACCCGTATTCGGCATACTTGCCACCCGCGACCTCTGTTGAGGCAAGCAGAGATAATTCGGCCGTCCAGATGCTCGACTTCCGGGTGTTTTCACAGACTGCGAACGGCTGTGATGCGGGCTGCAATATCTGCAAGTACAGAAATTATTTCTGCGTGTAATGTGCATAACTCATTGCCTTTTCAAACTTCTATCAAATAAATTTTCTCTCATGTTTTCTCGTTTTTAAAGTTGATTCGCTGAAATTTAATTTCAGCAAACTCGCATAATTAATTGTTCACCTAGCTCGAAAAACTCTCAGCAGACCCATTTCAAGTCGAAAATGAGATGAAAGAAGCGGATTCTTGAAGTAAATGTGAAAAAGAAAAATGTTATTAGCGAGAATTCAAGAAAATGTCGCTGCCGCAAGAATTGTTTGCTAAAAACATTTATCTTTATTAAAATCTATCTGCATAATACTCTGACTTTTACAGATTCTTTTCTAAAAGAATATACCTGACACTGCTGTATTTATGAATCTCGTTCTTGACATAGAACCACTTCAAACTTTTAGAGATTCAATGCAAATATTCCCTTTAATTTGAAATTCTGACAAACAATAAGTTTGTTTTAAACAGTATTCTATAGCATATCAATTTTGCTCAACTTGATGCTGATGAAGGAAAATGTATATTCTTTCATAATAAACATAGTTAAAATTCTAAATTATTCATCATCAGGAAGGTTTTAAAAGTTCTAAAGTACTTAAGTCCTTGAGAAATTTTAATAAATGTTGATTCATTAACACGCGGCCGGTTAAAAAATAACAGCTGAGTGAACAGAGAATTGTACATTTGTAGCACACCACAGCGAAGCATGGCTTTTGTTTATATTCATTATAGTTTTGCACTGAAATGAAAATTTTACAAATGTTTTTAAATTGCAATCAAACACAATATTCATTACTTTACAATTTCGGTTCGTCGAGAACACGTGATGAAATTGATTCATGGTAATTTGATTGTATAACACCCCTTTGCACAATTGTTCAGAGCCAAAAGTTGTACATATACTCTGGTTGAAATGCATGGTGTTCTGCTTGGAAGCGTATTTGTATGCTGCAGTGGGAATTTAAAATATAATGTAATTTGTGAAATAAGTTTTCATCTAAATGAAATATATTTCAAAAACCTATCTGTATTTTCTTCCAAAGTAAACAAATTCTGAAGATCCTAGTGCATTCTATATTATTTCAAAAAACATAAAAAAATGGAAAAGATGATAACAAGTAAAGTAAAGCAGAGGATTCTCGGAATTCCATATTCTTATTAGCTGCCTCGTAAACGTGCTTTGTAGGTCTGAATAAAAGGCTGCATTCCAAAAGTTAAGTACAGCAAGATTATTTCAACAATGTAAAGATTTGTGAAAACAAATGGCTGCATGTTATAATACTTTGTTCCATATACGAGCAAACGGGAAAATTGTCTTTTGAATTTTGCACTAAAGCGCTTTCGTTTCTTCGCTCGAGGATTCGAAAAAGAGCAAAAGCAAGCTTCCTAATAAATATTCAAACATGCAAAAAAGAATTTATCATCTTATCGAGCACCATTTCAGAAAAAAAAATCATTTACTTTTATGAGAATGTGCCTTTAATTAGTTGCATATTTGGTAATAATAATAACCAGATTGACAATACAAATTTCCTATGGATGAATACCTCTCATATTACATATGTATCAATGAAGTCAATCTCAATTGAAATTTCACTGATCGCAGATTCATTTAGATACTCCAATGTGAAGGGAACCACGTGTGTTTGACTATTCATAGTTTGTACTACTGGATGCTGGCCTGATTCGTACTACTCAGACTAGTACTTGAATTCGGTCTGACCAGAATCGACGTATCCACTGCCAGATAACATTGTCAGCCGAACAAATGAACGTGTAATTAATTGTAGCTATTGGAAATTCTGGATAATCAGTGAATTATTACACTACACAATATGGAAGTTCAAACAAGTCGAACAAATACTGAATGATCATTTTTGAGCATAAAAAATGCTTCCAATTTCTTATTATAACGATAAAAAATTTCAATATGCTTATAAGCTTAATGATGGATATAAACTCACTATTCAAATATTTCTATGCATAATATGAAATATAAGCGATAACGATTTCAAATACAATAATAATCTTGATCCATTAGATCGAATTCCGCCCCTTTTAGCATCAATCCATCTTATCCTCCGCTCTGTCACTTCTCTGATATCAAAATCGTACAAACTTCTTGGCGCATGTCTTTTTCCATCTATTTTACTAAGAATAACGTATATATATTTCCTGAGAGCAATATCCCCGCTTTCCAAGAAATACTAAAGTAATTTTACTTCAAGGAAATATTTCATGCTTGATGGTATTATTAACGTAATTTTTCAGCTGAATTTCGTATTGTAAACGTGGTAATAAGAGTAAGGAATGTGGGTAATTATATAAGGGTGTCTCTCTCTAGGTTATTCGCGTGCTTCTAAGTCTTCCATTTTCGCCCGACGTTACGAGGCGAGAGTATAAACTGCATTTCGGCTATATCCGGCTAAAGCACGTATAATTCTCTCGGACGGGCTGTCATCTCGACATCAATTACAGTTGTTTTACAAGCCCTAATATCGAAATTTCCCAACCTTCGGTTGTTCCCAATATCTATTAGGCACATTTATTCAAGGCTTTCGAGATATAAACGGACCTGCAACTTTCATTAACAATCCACTTGATCTCATTTAAAATAGTTTTAAAACTTTGCCTTCTAAGTATAGATAGTAAACTTCACACAATTGAATGGCAAAATAGGAACTAGAATAATTGAATCTTTAAATTCCATTAGAATTACGCGTAAATAAAATTCTGTCTTCTTTCTTGGTGAAAGAATTTATTTATATTGATACAGATTTTTAATATCCTTGTTAAGCACATTTCAGAAGTTTTTACTGTCTTTCGTCAACTTTTCATGACCTCGTTCGTGAGCGCAATGTTTTTTTTTTATTTAAAAGAGATGTTAAATATTCGATAAAGTACTCTTGGGACAAAAAGGAGACGCGTTTCCTTCGTCTACTTGCAATTGTTGTTATATGGCCATTTTAGAATATTCAAGCCACTTTGTCTTTGCTAAACTACGAGCACTTCATAAGGATGCTTTCAAATGAAGTGGAGACGACTTTAATGACTTAGTAAAGCCTCTCCTTAGATAAATACTTCACCAGTCATATTTTTGTTTAATGGGTCAATGCTTTTTAGTTACTGCGTATATTTGATGCTCAACAATTTCTATATCACAGATTCAATGCATTAGACTCTGGGAAAATCCTTTGAAGAAATATAAGGTCTCCATAAATTGAAATTTTCTTGGCTTCGGATTATCGAATCAGTTTGCGGTTTGGCCAACTTCCTTTAAAGCTAAAATCTGATTCTGGCAAATGGTAAATCTCAGTATTAATGTTTTCAGCCGGGATTAGAGAAATGCAGTATTTGTTAAATTCTAAATGATGAAACGGACACCGGTAACCGTTATTAAGGTTAGACCATTAATCAGTCAGGCATTTAGAGGATCTCCAACAAAATGACCGTTTGAAATTCCACCAAATTCACAGGTTTAATTCATGGAGATTCCACCGTTGAAACGTAAATTTTGACCTGGAACGTTGAATAATCTTCCTGCGAGAAAAAATCGCTTTTTAATGGTGGCCAATTTATACGGATTTCGCATTTTTATAAGGGCTCTAAAACTGCAAGAAATATTTAATCAATTAAAAATATCTCTTGGGAGATTCTTTTGTCAAAAAATCGCATTAAAGGAAATAAACTTTTTTTTTTCTTTTGGGGTTCAAGTCTGGTTCAAGCAGTAGACCCTCTTAAATATATTTTCTGCTTCTCCTAAATTCCAATAAAAGAAAAAAAGACTTAATTTATAAGTAAGATTTTCTGTGTTGTAAATTCCTATCGGTAGGGCAATTTTTTATTTCCGTCCCAGTGTACTGAGATTATTTAGTCTCTAGCACATGTCCCAAGATACTTAGTGGATGATAAGGGTAGTTCCGAAAGTCGTGTTGTAAGTTCCCAAGTTTTTTAAGGGGTGAAATTCAGGACTTAAATGACTATAAAGGTCCGTAGCCCAGTTCTTCTCCTTTATTCTCGTTCCCAGAGGCTTTTCTCCGTTTTTTTTTTTCTTTTACGAAACTTTTTCTCCATGTCGGACTCGTTTTTTGCAAAGGTTGCGGCGGATGAAGTTAACCGCATTAAAGAGTATTATTAAATACACTTCAATGTACACTAGTAGTTGATATTTACATTTACTCTATTCAATTTTAAAACAAGCCACTTTCTTTTACAGTTACGTCCGTAAATGGTGATACCGCATATATTTATATAATATTATCCGGAAAAGAATTCCAATTTTTCCTAAAAACTTTGAAATTCAATTTGCCGACGACTCTAATGGAAAAGTGAGATGCTGTGATACTGAATACTGAAATCATAGACACCTATATAAGTCATTCTTTAGAAATTACTGTTCTGGAATAAAAGAAGAAGTAAAACAAGAGAAGACTCTAATTTTAAGGAAATCATTTCCTGAGCACTCTCGCGGAGGCACACGACCTGAGATAATATAGTACTCATAACTTGAATGAATGCTTCATGGAAAAACACATACAAAAATGTTTGCTCAACTTTTAAGGACTTAAGTTTCTGTAGCTTATGTATTCTGGATTCCTTTCTCGGAGATTTGATAGAAGTGAAAAACTTTCTGGAACCTTGCTGATTCTTTCTAGAGTTTAATATAGTTTAATAAAAGGGTATCTTTAAAGTGATGACTTTTTGGACGAAGCTCGTAAGCCTGAAAAATGTCATCGATGCAAAATTCGCAACTTTTTACTGTGATTAACTCATAAGAAACAGTCGCATTGAACATTACAAATTAATTACACCTGAAATGTTCAATTTTCACATAAATACTTTTCATATGAGGAAAAATATTTTACGCTCTAAATATAATCGCGTGTCTGCCGTTCCGTAGAACAAATGCCGAACTGGGTCGTGGGAACATCCCAATTCATTTTGAAATATGCGAAATCGTGTGATGTGAGGAAGGCACAAAGCTGCTTTTATTGCCAAAGTGTTTTTTATTTCTTAATGCAGGGAAATTGCGTCATGAGATGAAATTATAATATGTATATCACTGATAATGAAAATGTATTAGTTGTTATACAAAGATTATTTTTGTAGAATAACATTAATAAGAACATAAGAAGCTGTTTATTTGTATATGGGAAAATTTATAGTGTACAAGTTGGCACTCTCTGACGGTTTAACGATTGATTCCACAACTTACAAAGCGTCGAAAGGTAAATGGAGTTTTATACGAAGACGATTTATAGACATTTTTAGTCTCAGGAGAGAGGATAGTTTTTCCTTCGTTACACAAAAACTGCGGAATAAGAGATCGTTACGTGGGACTATTTTATTTATTTATCAGAGAACCGAAAGTATTTAATTATGTGAAATTTTGAAAGTATCATGTCGGAATATTCAAGTAAAGATTGGAGAATCAAATTTCGATAGCATTTCATTTCACAAAGAATGAGTCTTATTGAGTTTTCGATTTAGTATAATGAAGCAAATCGACGTGGGTGGAATTCCATGTTGGATCCTATTTCCAGATAATTGCTCGCATTGGATGATACGATCATTTCGATAAAAACCTTCGGAATAGAACATTTCATTTTTTTTATCAATTAACTTATCGGGGATATGGAGCTTGCAGCTTAAATAAGGAAGAAAACGCGAAAACTCTCATTTATATTTATATGAAACAATTTGCAATTTATATAATATAATATGAATTTTTCCATTAATTTTCTCTGAAAGTTTTTAAGATCGTTATTGTGTAAAACATTTTACACGTCCTAAATTCTAGAATTTTAAGCTCATCGAGTGCAGGGTGAATTTAGTTTTATGACCCAATCAACCAAATATTCTGAACCGTGTTCTAAACTAAATATTTAATATTGTAGAACATCAAATAAATGTAAAAATATATCAATAATTCTTGTAACGGAATATTCCGTAAGAATAGACAGTTCCTTGTTTTACTTTAAGATGAAATTTCATGTTTGTCATTTCCCTAACCAAATTTTTCTTCCTCGCGGATTTTCCCCACACCTGCAATAAAAAATCCTGTTTGTAGTCAAGAAACCTTGTTAACATCATCCAGCATGAAAGTTATCTAAGTATTCGTGGAAGGGAAGAGAATCGTTGAAGTTAAATAAAGTTTTGAACTTTCAGTGAGGTGTACGAACAAAGATTGTATTACACCTAAATGTCCTTCATTATACCTTTTATTCAGATCTCCTGCTTCAAAATTTCGAAATTAAAGTAAAATTCCGTTATTTTAAAATAGGCGTAAAATATTTCTCTAATCGATATTGATTGTTCGAGCTGAGTTTTAACAGCGAAGTTGATGAAATAATTAACGAGGCTCAATTTTTTCTCTTCTCTCTACTGCAATAATTTCTCACCAAAGCGATGTAAATATCGAGTTTTTTGCGTTGATTATCGAATCATGTAATATAATGAAATTCAATCCCAGAATTGTAGAGCCAACCTGGTATTAAAATGCGGTTGTTACATATGTAGACGGAAAATCGACCTGGAAAAAATCGATGTAGCAACATGTTCGGGTCGGAAGGGGAACAACTTTCGCACTATTCGATATGGAATTCCTAATTTGTTCAGAGTGCAGCGATATTTTCTTCTCCGGATTCCGTGGATCGTGGATCTATTGATCGAATAAGTTAAATGCCAACTCGCGTGCAATATGCGGCTCTACTTCCCATAATTCACCAGATAAGTAAACTCGACGAAGAGACTTCCGATAAGAGTTTTATGCCAAGGGCCAAGGGCGTCTAAGCGTTATTCAAGTAAGTGGAGTGCTTATATTGCAATTTACTTCAGAAATTTGAGAAAGAATTGATATCGCTTCAGACAAATCTAATTACGAAAAAAAGAATTCAGAAAAGGATTCACAAGTTTAAAAACATCTAAATTCAGTAATTCCATAGTCTCATAGGAAAACTAATTAGGATCTCGTGCGATGAACAACTGATATGAAATTAAAAGATTTAAAGGAAGACTTTAATGACTTTAATGCCTTTAAAAAGCTAGGAATATTCTACCAACACATCTTCATTCATCAACGTCCATCCAAGGAAAACCCAATTGATATTTGCCTTGAAGAACTTTCTTAGAACTAATAAGTATGCAATCTTTAATAAGTATGCAGTATTATATTATATATATTTATGTTTTGCGTTCAGAATAATAAATGTTTTAACCTGGTAGAATGAAAGGCTTAATTAATTTACGACTCGTTTTATCTATTATAACTATAAGTAAGATAGGGATGTAATTTATAGCGCATCGTAAATTTGTATTTCATGACTGAGAAATTTCGATTAACAGTGAATTACGACTTTTATGATTATGCATTTACGGTATTATAGATTTATGTGCATCATGACTGATATATAAATTTTGCGGGTATGCTTTCAGAACTTAGTTCATAAACTATAATTACAAAAATTTTGAACTTGTATCCCTAATGCAATTTTATATTTAGTTTACGATACTGTAATATATCATAATATGTAATATACAGGGTGTCAAATAAATTTGTCTCTCATAAATGTAAAATCCCTCTTATCATATATAAAAAATATATTTTTTAATTTCATAATCATTTTTAAGTGATTTTAAAGAATTTCAAGGAATTTTTAAAGAATTTAAAAAGGTTGTAGTATCTGCAACAGATTTGATCAAATTTCAAGAAATTTTTAGTGATTTAAAAGTTTCTTTTTAAAGAATTTGAAAATAATTAATAATAATTAAACAGATTAAAGAAAATTGCAAGTGTGAAATAAAAATATTTTGATTAATTATCAGGAAATGCACTTCCCGCATGAAATATAAAATCAAGGACAATCTCCGGGCTTCTAAAATTCCTGCACAGTAGACATCCTGCATAAAGTTCACCTATAATTTGTTTTTCTTTCTACAGCTACTACCCTTTCAGTAATATTATAATACTTCAGTATATTTCACTCGCTTTTGCAAATTTAATAACATAGCATCAAAGAGAATTCGTATTTTCATCAAAAATTCTTGAGCTGCTTTTTTTTCGTTTTTATTATTTTTAATTGAAGAAACAGGATGAAATGCGAGAATAAAAATCTCATGAAAAAACTCAGGTTTATTTAAAAATTGTGGACTTCTTCTAACTGAACGTGCAGATTTCATTTCTACTTCATATTGCGATTCTTTTTACTTTTTTGTTGGAAGCTTTGAGATTAATTAAAATTAGTAATCAATTATTTATTTTCTAGTAAGTGACCGAATATTATAACGAATATTTCCAATCATTCTCTTTTGAGCATATTTTCTCTCTCATCAATGGAAAGTAAAATAGATGGAAAGTCTCTCACTAACCTCATCTCAATCTCATGAATCTCCTGGAGGGTGAGGGTGTTCGCCACGTCGAGGAGTTGACGCATATTTTCTTCGCGACGCCTAACGTCGGCGTCGGTACGCAGCAGTATAGTGGCAGCAGGTGCATCTAAAGAGAGAGAAGGTTGCTGGACCACAATTGTGGCTTGAGCAGTTCTCTTGGTCCCACCAGCAGTTCCGCCTTTACAATAAAAAGAGAAAAAAAAAAAGCAGAACGTTAGCAGAGTTTATGAGAAACCAGTTCGCACAAAAATCTTCAGAAAACCCTTGGCGCGATCCCTTTGATCTCGAAATTTGAGAGATTCCTTGAAATGTGCGAACTGGAGGAAATCGCGAGGAGGAAATTCTCCCTCAAGCAGAATTGCCATCTTTCTCACAAAAAAGAATAAGGGGAAGATTTATCTCAATAAAAGCAAACAATACATTTTTATTAGGAAAAAATGAAGTTTCTGAGTTGATAGCATGTCCATCCAATTTTGAAAACAGTTTTAAATCCTGTGAATGTGAAAGCATTTAAAGCATTTCAACTCGGACTATTTTCCAATGAGATGGCAATTCTGAATGATTAAAAGCTGATTCACTTAAAAAAAGTGGAAAAAAAGTTGACAAAGCGTGTTTCGTGTACCAATTTTTGCAAGCACATTCCCATCCTGGTTTATGCTGAATGCATATCAAACGCCAGTCAGTGAGCAAGTGAGACAATTCACAGAAATGCCCTGACAATCGATCTTTCAAAATCACTTTCCTCAAAGTAGGTCACTCGCCTCGAAATTTCAAACTACAAAACCAAGTTTCGCGGTGGCCAGAAACTTTTGATAAAACTTGGGAACATAAAACTGATAGGGTTGTAAAAAAAATCTTCTGGAAGACAAACAATGTTTTGTTAAAGTGTCGTTCTTTTAGAAAAAAAATCACTTTCGAAATTAAAATCGAGAATATCTGAAGTTTGTGAAATACGAAGCAAAATAGGTCAAGCGTTTATCCCAATTTGTTGCTTCTTAGGTCAGCTTTATGATTTTGAATTTTTTATTCTAGAACTTTCATTTTTTGCTAAATGTAAAATGCTTGGATGTATCAAGCCAGTTCTTAAAATGTACTTTCAAGAAATTTTAATTGTCAAAGAATTTTAAAGCTTGATGAAAATACCATGCACCAAAATGATGTTTTCAACAAAATAGTATGTTTTATATTAACCACAGACCTGGTAGCGTTTGGCGTGCATGCAGCTGTTTGTTTAATTTATTTTTCTTTTTTTTTGCTATATATTCTCGTGACACCGAACACGATAATGGCTGAGAAAGAAAACGTGAATATTATGAGAAGCTGTAGTTGCAGACAAAGAACTAGACAGAAAATGCGAAATTGCAGCACACAAAGAAACGGGATGAATCGTCTCGAAACATCGATTCGCGAATTGCAATAACAATGCAGTTTTCCCAGTTATCACATATTTCTCCTCTTACTTTTAATTAATGCTTTCGTTATTGAAAGTCTATTCTTTAATTAATGAAGCAATTGCTCTGAGTCAATTTTGATGCTTGTTATGAAGCTTATTTTAAAATTGAAGTACAAAGGCAGCAAAATCTAAAACCCTCAGGACTCTATAATTATAAGAAAACATGGAATGCAAGAGGCTTGATTAAAAGAGAAACTTCGATACCTCTTGTATCAAAAAACTTTTTATAATCAAGAATCATGATAGCAGAATCATATTGATAGCAGAATATTCATTTTATGCAATGCTAGATTTTTATTTTTAATTACAGAACTGAATTTTTCTTTATTCTTCTTTATTCTTCATTTTTAATGAAATGAAAATGGTTGAATCAGTTTTCACGATTAAGTAAAAAAGCTACAAGCGATAGGTGAGATGAAAGCCCACATAAAGATAAAGTTTGCGCACGACGCTCCAAACACAAAAACCAGAAAGCTCACACCGCCACTGTCGATTTTCGTTAACAACGGATTGTTCGCAAACCAGGAAAAGACCCCCGAAATATTTTAGATTTTATTTAGATTTTATCATAACGAATACTGTCCTAGTTTTTAACTTTTGGTTTATCAGTTATTTAATGAGAAATATAAAGTACTAAAATACCAAATCTCAATTATAATTGAAAAAGAGTGAAAGAATATTCTAGACTTTTTTTTAAATCAAATAATAATCGTTCACCTCTTATAAATTCTTTCTTACTCTTTTAAAACTTAACATGCAAAATATCGCTCTCTAAAATAAGATAAAACGATCAATCATGCTAAAATAAAATTCACAAA
>JAUESI010000010.1:3073643-3086423 GCA_032275145.1 Synergus laeviventris
GGATAAATTATCATATATTCGCATAAGACGATAACCACAAAGGGAAGGTTGAGTATATATTTTTCACAACTGTAATATTTCAGATTTAGCTTCCAAGAATTATTTGGGTTTTTCATTTTTCTCTGTCAGAGCGACAAATGATATATTCATGGGTTTACCTGTATCAAATTGCTCTAAAAACCGATACATATGACCGGCAAGAGTTTTTTTCCTCATATTTGGATAATACCGGATTTTTGTAAATGAAACAACTCAAGATTGCAATATTCTGAAAAGCAATATAAACTTCCCGTGCATAGACTGATGCAACAATTCTCGTTCGAACAACTATTGCAGGAAATTATGTGAAGAGTAGTTAACATTTAAACGACATCTTATCTGAGCTATTATGTACCGGTCCTAACTTGGATAATCGTAAACTATTATAAAACTGAATGTTAATTGAAAACAAATTCTTAGTATATTAAAATATGCAATATCATTTTGAAAAATAATCGACCACGATTCCCCGCTACAAAATGTTTTGAAAGTGATTGTCTTCAATAAAACAGTACTCAAGGAAATGAACACATCTTGGATTCCCATTGGTATATGAATAGTCATATAAGCTTATAGTATTCATAACTGTGAAACAGAGTATAATATACTACTACAAAATTACACTGGAAGCTATATGGTACACTCCAAAGGGTTGTAAAATATACATAACTTATTTTCAATTACAGCAAAAGTGATATTTTAAAACTGCTTTTGAAGTTGGAAAAGCTTTTTAATCTACTTTGAAATGAATATTTCAATGTTAGTATTCCTTTTATAAGAAAAAGTTATTATAATATTTGGCTTTGAAAAGACACTGCGTATATTACCCTACGTGGTAAATATTGTGACCGCAACTTCAATTTTGCCAAGAATTAGTTGCAGTTTAAATATTTGTTGACTTTGTTAAAGAGCTTCTTGCTAAAACAGTCAAAAGCCAGTCGCATATACACCAATATTTGTTAATTTGCTTTCCTGTATTCCTACGTACTATGTCAACAAGCAAACTTTCGAAAAGCTGCTCTTAGTTTGTAGCAATTGCGACAAATGAAAATTAACTAAAGCGAAATACGTGTTTGTCCAATGCTTGAAATGTCCCTATATATTGAAAAGTAAATCTACTCCACTTATTCTACTATAAAAAAAATGAGTTTTCAATCGTAAACGAAAATGGAAATTCGTTCGTGAATCTTCTTAAAAAGCTCGTTATTATTCTCATTTCCCCCTGTCAAAATCGAAGCTGTAAATCACCTGCCGAAGTTGGTAAAAGACTAGAGATCAGAACGAATGGAAATTTTACCTCTGCAGTCATGTCAAATAAGTGGGTTCACGTAGGTATGTAAATTGGAAAATGGATTGCGTTTTTTTTTTAAATCAAAATTCTAAAACTAAAAAATCGAGAAAAACGGTTTATACATTTTTCAGGTAAAAGTGAAGTGCTGTTTTATATTTTATATTTTATATCAATAAAAATTTAAGTTTTTAATCAATTCCAAAGCATGAACATACGTAAGGAATCCATGTCCCTTATATTCTTTTTCCTTTGCATTTCGGATCGACGTTCGAGGTATTTTTCAAAATAAAAACACATAAAGGCAAACGATATACTTTCAGTTTGTAAACGCCGAGCAAAAGACGCAACGTCCTTTATGTTCTTCCTCCTTGTATTCTGATGACGTAGCAGAGGTCTTTTATAAATTTAGCGACCCGTAAAGTACTTTGCATATCTTCTTCCTTTGCAATTCTTAACTTTTCGAGTTTCCTCCTTCTGATACGAATTTTCCGAATCATCATTTGTATCGGAAGAAAATTGTTAATCCTTTTTAATCTGTGGCCCCTAATCCGAATGAATCCGAAATTAATTCGAAGACACTTTTCAATCCATGACCTCAATCCGAATTAATCCGCATGATTCTTCATCCTTTCTAATGCATGTAAGTACCCTCAATCCGCATGAGTCAGAAATGGATCCAGTGGATTTTAGAGTCACTGAGAATCAGTGGAAGTTCACTGATTTTGTAGTACAGACAGACCAAGTTCGTCGCTCTAATATCTAAAGTTAATTATAGTGACACTATATTTTATAATAGGGCTATCTCTTGATTGTCGCGAATGGCTGATGGATTGTGGGGAAAACCCTATTTCGCAGCTCGTATTATACGAAAGTGGGACAGAGTAACCTTTCGCCGACCCAATTCCATAGGGTGGAATCGTCGAACGTTAGGGGTGAACGCTTAAAACCCTAAAACCATAAAGCAGAAACGTGTGGAGAGTACCTACAACTACCTACAACGTCTGGTATCTTTTAAGCTCCGTACCTATTGTTAGGCTAAAAAGCGAGAGAATGGAAAAGAAGATAGAGTTGGGAAAAAGGGGTAAAAGCAAATCCTGTAAACCATGCCAGGGCAGAATGAGATTTTTATGCTCATATGAGATACAGAATCATGTGACCAATATAAACATCAGCACCCATGTTTTGCCTATAAGGCCAATTTTTTTTCCTCCGAAACGAGTTTGCATAAAGATAGCGGAGAATAAAAATTGCTGTATGTACTCAAGCTATAAACATTTTTATTCCCTCCTAGTTATTTTCCTACTGCTTAATCGTTCATTCTATGGTTTTATCTAACGAAAGAGGATGTGTAGAAACATCAGATATTGTGGTATAGAGGTGAATTTACACTTTTAATGCGCATTTTATTATCTTATTTTATGTATTATGACACAGCATTGGTAAAGTTCAATAGGTTGTTCAGTTTAGTATGGTATATCATTTCAAAATTTATCTTAGGTGTAATAAAGAAATTGAAAATTTCACATGCGATTAGAGTTGCGGAAAGTTTAATAGGTACTCATGCAATATGTGGAATAGAATATAGTGTAAAGGCTTTATGAGCTTTTGTTTGAAAGTTAAATTTTAATAAGAAGAGTGAAACATCTGCATGATTTTGTTTATATCATAAATAATATGATTCATTTGGTTATTTTATATCTACGTAAAAATTATTTCCAGTTGAATTGACACTTCAAATATTCACGGCATAGATAACTGACTATCTGTGTCTACTTTTTCAAAGTTATGGACACGAATATGAATAAATGATGCTCAATGTAAAAAACTAAAATTTGATGCTTTTGTAATGTTAAAAATGCATAACTGAGAGGTAAGAAGGTTTATTATAGATAAAACATAGTAATCTTGCGTGTATAAAAGAATATATGTCTGACATAAGTACTCAATTAATTCTACATTAAAATATGCATCTTGATCTCCAGAAAAGATATTTCTATGCCAAAGAATTTACGATGTCACGGTACTCTCTTATCTTGTCAGAAAGAAAAAGAAGATTTGCATGTACACAAATCTTGAAATAAAGTATTTTGTTTCTCTTTTACATAATTTGTCACTTTTACATAAAATTGATTTGTAGATAAAGATTTATTTTACACGAGCAAAGGGCGCTATTCTACTTTTATTTTCATGCTAAAAATATAATGTTATTCAAATAGGAGTTAGAAAAAGGCACGAATCACTAGCAAGCTGATTTCCACCTTGTGCTCTATATTTCTTTAATTAGCAAAAGGAATTGTTCTGTATTTTTTCGTGCAGATAATAAATATTGGATTTTAAAGAGAAATGTTTGCTGAATTGATGAAAATGATATTTAGAAGGAAGGGCTTTCATCCAAGAGTCGTTTTTCACATTTCTTCTTACATCTCACAATATTTATTTTGTTACGAGATGTGAAAAAAATATCTAATTTTTAAAAAAATTCCAAAACGAATGATCAATCAGAACCAGCTTGGAAACCATTTTTCTTTAGAATGTTCTCGCCTCTGACATGAAAAGGGGTGGTTTTGCAAAAGGTTCTTTTAAATGAATTATGCATAAAGTACGACGCTATATTTGAATGCACAACTAATGAATTGAGGGAAAAACGTGTTTAAAATACATAAGTAAAGGCTAGATTAATCCTCAGGGTGCATTAAGCTACCAGGGATTGAAAAATTGCTTTTTTTCAAGGCTTCCTTTGAAAAAGTTTCTTATATTTATTGTATATTCAAGTTTTGATTGCATTGTGTGTGAAAAGTGTCAAGATTAATAACGCCACTTTGTATGAGAAAAGAGCCAATTTTCCCGAAATTTATCATTTTAACGAGGAGGAGCTTGGAGTTCAATTCATAAAACATGCAGCGTAGGAGTTTCGATTCGACGTGGTTAGGCGACCACGCTTTAATGTTGTGGTTTGCGATGCACTGCGTTCCAGGTCTTTGACTCTAAAAGTAGACAGTGCTCTACTAAAAAATACAGATTCTTCGAAATTCTCGTCATTTCAAAAATATTATTAAAAAACTCGCGCTATTCAATCTCTTTCTTCTTACATATCGATTATTCCGTTTACAGATCACATAAAAACTAGCTAGAATTATTCTAGAATTATTAACAGATAAGGAACTGTCAATAACCAGGTGATAAGAATATACCATAAATATCAATGGTTTTAAATAATCGATATAGAAACATTCTGGAAAAGTCCTCGTAAGTAAAAGATAAACTTGTAACTTCAAGAAGAGACCAAAAAGCCTTTCTTCTAAATTACCAGAATAACAATTAAATGGATAAATGAAAATCTTTTAGATTCCATGTGATTTATGTTTTAAAAAAAACAGACTAAGTATTATGTTTAAAGTTATAAAAATTGTAGAGTGAAAATTCGAGTGCAAATATTGAAGTGTCTAGGGGTGAAAAAAGTGGATGGACAAGGTGTCTAAAATTTTGTTTGGGGATGCGTGCAAACAGGGGAGGTTATGTACCTTCATGGTGAGAAGACAACAACCGTGAGTGAAGTACTGCGCCAGTTCGAGTCGCTGGCTGACAACCACTATGATTCGCACCCCACGAATTACTGCTTACGAACGCGGATGCGATTCCCTGATTGCGCTTGCGCCCTCGGAAAGCACGGATCGGGCTTTCGAAACGGGGATGACGGACAGAGGGGGAGAGAGACAACCCCAAAGAAGAAGGAGAACGATACCAAGCACCCGTAATACCAAAACACCCACGACTTTTTACAAGCAACCCTCTTTCAGGCTCCTTGGAACGTTTCGATCGACAAGACACTATACTGCGGAGAATACACCTCTTTTTAGACTAGTCCCGTATTTCAATGTCTCTTCCAAATGCGCTTCCACTAGACATAATGTGAAATTTTGAGGAAAATCGGCAAACTGATAAATAGGGGTTGTGGCTTCTTTGCGAAAATGAGAAAGAAGTTCCTGCTTCTTTGGGTGTATTATAGTAGCGTCAATAAGAAGTTATAACTCGAAATGAGGGGTATTCTCATATGAAATAACTCATACCTAAAGTTATAGTTTGAACTGTATTGTTTATGCAATCAGAAGCATCCAAACTTGGCGTTTCTGAAAGTTTTCAAGTTCCTGGAGTAGTAAGGACTGAGGTGACAATTTTGCATTTGAATGCAGTCATTTTATTAATAAAAGGGAGAGAAAAGTATAACATTGTAAATACTGCGATTCTGTTTACTTTTTGAAATATTTTAGTCTTGAAAACATTGTCATAAAACGAGAAAAACACCGAAAAATTGGCATTATTGACTATTATTACTATTATTATTTTTTGCTCACCGTAATGCGAAAGTCGATTTAGTTCAGCCACAACAGGAGCTTACCTTCTGAAACAAACAATTAGAAAAAGCGTTAAGGGAATCCATTTTTTTTTTCATTTAGATCAATTGTTTACACTTTTAAGAATATTTTAAACGAAGAATCATTTCAAAATTCACTTATTCTTTATCATACTAGCTATCGGGTGACGTATAATGATTTTTTTGATTTGATGCTCATATCTCCGCCATTTTTTAACTTTTTAAAATAGTCGTTGTTTTGAATTATACATAAAAGTACTATATATATGTAAAATATTAATTATTTTATATCCTAAAGCAAAGAGTTGAAAATGATCTCGATATTTTCTACTTTTTCTCAGTTTCAATTATAGAAACTTGAATACATTTCACCGCATATTATAATTTTGAACCTTGATCTTAATTCTAAATTCTATACCAGCAGTTTGTGTAATATTATATTCCAAATCCGGTGCTTTGTTGTTTGAAGTTGTTTTCGAATAAGTAGATGCACAAGTTTCACCTTGAACTTGGTTTATTCAAATGTATTTAATTTCACAATGAAACTCTCACAAATTCGAATTCACTCATAGCTTTAAAACTGTTTGTAAAATACAAACAAGAATATTTCAGAAGGTACTCTAATATAGTATTTATTTCAATTTCCCATATTTTACTATTTCTGTGACTGCGTGAATGTAAAGTTTATTCTGTGAAAATATGAAGCATTTTATTTCTGCGCATTTTTCTATTTTTGGTCCAGAATATTACATATTTCTCTCATATTAAAAATATGCTTGCTTGATAAATAAAAAGCGTCGTAGCCTGCATACAAGGACTTTTCTGGTTATCCGTAAGCAATCAGAGATTCAGAAGGGTGCGTGAAAGGACAGTGAAAAGTGGTCAAGTACATGACAAAAATAAACAAGCAGACATGAGGGAAAATGATACGAAGAACCCTCTTAAGTTAGTACCCACTCCACCAGGCAGTCGCACGTTATTCAGTTTTGCCACCGTTCAACATCCTTAGAAGATACTTGACGAGCCTGGGAAAACACTTCTAAAGCAAAAGTGAAGTCAGATATTCACACACATCGATACCAAGTAAATTGGCAGCTCTCAGTTAAGGTTTTTTGACACAGAAAATCAATTTTTAGGCCCGAAGAGAGATGCAACAAGACAGAATATTGCAGTGTGAAATTCAAATAAAAGCCACTTAGTAATGGATATAATAATAAAGATATTGAACGAATAAACTCAAATTGTGAAGATTGTATGTAATTTGAAACGATACAGCACAGAAAGAACAGAAGGGAAAATTTTCAGATAAATTTCAAGTGTGTGATCAATTTTTTCGCATCGAAACAAAAGAAGATACAATAAGTTGACATAGTAATCGCATGCCCTATATTCAGGGTAGTATTTGTCCACCTGAGAGTAATTTTTTTTGTAGGTATTATAATATTTACCCTTAAAAAAGGGGTAAATATTACACGAGCTTTTTTCTGTTATAACCCTTTTGTGTAAACTCTGTCAACATCTGTTTTTTAGGAACAATTGGGGCGACAATCTATAAATCGACTTCGTGTCGCAAAGGACATGAAATGGAATAGTGTCAACAACTGTTTCCAAAAGAACGACTTTCACGAATACTGTGCTTCTCTGATTAACACCTGATTTTGACAATTTTTTATTGAAGCGCTACTCCATAGAATTCTTACTTTTTTCAATGATACGTTTTTCTTTAAAGAAATAATTTAAGTGATGATTAAACAAATGTCTTATATTCTTTCGTAATCTGAATTAGTTAATTTTACTAATCAATAGTAGTTTCTTACCAATTCAAATGGTGCGAAGTCGTTTACTATAAAGTTTTTTAGATCCCTTAAAATTTTTTAAATCTTTTAATAGTCATTAACATTTTTTTAAATCGTTTAAAATTCTTTGAGGAACTTTAAAATCACTTAAAGTTCGTGAGTCTCTTAATTTGTCACAATCTCTAAAAAGCCGAAAAATTTCATAACATTTCTTAAAATTACTAGAAACCCCTTAAAATTCCAATTTCCTAAAATCTTTTAAAAGTCCCAAGAATCTTTATAAACCCCTTAAAATTCCAATTAGCTAAAATCTTTTAAAAGTCACAAGAATATTTATAAATCGCTTAAAATTCCACCAGGAACTTTAATATCACCTAAAAAAAATTCGCTAAAATCCCTTAATTTGTCAAAATCTCTAAAATTCTGAAAAATCTCATGAAATTTTTTAAAAATTACTAGAAACCCCTTAAAATTCCAACTTCCGAAAATCTTCTAAAAGTCAAAAGAATCTTTATAAATCGCTTAAAATTCCGTGAGGAACTTGAAAGCACCTAAAGTTCGTTAAAATTTCTTGAATTCCTAAAAACCCGATAATATTTTTTATTCTTTTAAAGCACAGAAAATTTCTTAAAATTACCAGAGACCCCATAATGTTCCATAAAAAAAATGAATACATCTCTTAAAATTTTGCAAAGTCTTTGTAAATCTTATGGAATTTCTTAAAATTACTAGAAATCCATTAGAATTCGATAGAAAAAGTTTAAATCTCTAAAAATTTCGCAAAATCTTTTAAAACTCATAAAAAATTTCTTAAATTGCTTTAAATTCCACGAAGAACTTTAAAATCACCTAAAGTTCTTTAAAATCCCTTAAAAAATTGTCAAAATCTCTAAAATTCATAAAAATATCATAACATTTCTTGAAATGACAATTTTCCAAAATCTTTTAAAAGTCACAAGAATCTTTATAAATCGCTTAAAATTCCATGAGGAACTTTAAAATCACCTAAAATTCGTGAAAGTCTCTTAAGAATATGTCAAAATTTCTAAAATTCTTAGAAATCTCATGAAATTTCTCAAAATAATTGTAGAAATCCCTTAAAATTCCACGCAAAAATGGTTAATTCATTATAGTACTTAAAAATATCTTAAAACTCCATAAAATCGTTTGAAAATCTTAAAAATATTTGAATATCCCTTAATATTATTTATTAAAACATTACTGATGTTTGAAAAATACTAAAATTCATTGTGAACAATTGAATTAGTAATTAAACCCACTAAAGAGATTAGTAACAATATTATAACAATATATTCGATTGCATGAGAAAAAGAATCCCAAGTTTTCGTAAGTCGAAAGTTCAACGTCTGAAATACGTGCTCTAATGGCCTTTACATAATTATGTATTAATAAAGAAATATTAATAGGACGTAATGGATAGAGTGCAATAGTGCTATGCTAATCACAAAGAGCGGGAAATGATATGTCGTGCATTTCCATGCATATGGAACGTAACGAAGGTAATTGGATGCATCTGAAATGGGTGGGTATCACACTCGAGTTGTTATTTTATATTTCCTAGATACTTCTCTACGTTTCTTCCTATCTTGCGATGGGTAGTAATAAGTCCGATGGGGTAGCTGGGTAAAATAAAGAGTCCAGGGAGACCAAGTGAGACTGGGGCTGAGCTTTAACGTAATGGCTATAAGACGAAAGGAAGATAACAGAGAGCGTAGCTTTATGTGAACCATTTGCGAGTGAAGCCAACTGCAAAAATAGCTTTGATGCTCTTCAACTTCGATTAAAAATACTCTTAACGAACACCTAGAATATTCGACAGTTAAACAATAATTAAACAATAAGTTGCACTCAAAACATTTCCTGTCTAATATATTTTACTTTATTCGTGTATGGATTCAGCTATAGAAGTTTTATAGAAAATTAACCGAGGATGTATGGTAAAATAAAGTTGACAGGAAAATTGAACAGAAGAAGCAATCAAAATTTTAGAAAAATATCTCAATTTATCCCTGCAAAATGTTTTTTTTTAATTTATTTACTGGAAGAGAATGTTTGTAAATATATAACAGATTGAATTTCCATTAATTCGAATGAAAAGTCGATCTTGTGAATCAGTAAAGTATTTCGCTTACCTCCCATCAAAGCTCGCAAACTTTTAATGTAGAAGTTTTTTTATTAGGATCATTGATGAAATAACATACATTAAGCTTCACTCAATCATATTGAAGTGCAATATAATATAATACGAACTACATTCATATTGGCTGAATGATCAAAGTTGAATTTGATGGAAGTCGTTAATGAAATTATTAAAATCCAATACAACCGAACGTTTTAAAATTGATTTGATTATATAAATCAATTTTCAAAGGTTTCTCGATAAATATCTGCAATTTAAACCGCAAAACAAAAAAGGTGTCATGTCCATTCAATTATGGTATAATTGATGAGTACATTATACCCTTCTAGAAGGCCAGAGTAGAACTCTGTCGCGATTAGAGTTGAAAGTTAGGCAACGGCGATGGTAGAACTTTAGATTGTTGAAGGAAGGATTGGGTCGAGCTAAAGTAGGGTATTTAATTTGGCCAATTAATTTCCACGTCCCGTATAAAGTAACCGTCTAGCGAAATTGATGTTCTTAAGCTATACTGTGCAATAGGAAACAGTCTTAGAGTGTACATGAGTTAAGTGTATACACGTGAATATAGCACGTCATTTCATGTGAGTGTACAATACACAATGCACAGACGCGACAAGATGAAAGATTTGTCGAAACCGCCAGTGTTTTTATACGAATCACGAAAAGCGCTTCGTCTTTCAAACGAAAAAAAAGGCAGCATAAACTTGCCAGAAATAAGGTCGTTTAATTTAAATGAAAGCCTCAAGCAGTCGCGATTTCTAAAAAAAGTTGCTTTCTTGTATCGTGAAAATCCATGTATATGATTCGTTTCAGAGACTTTGTAAGTTGGCTATTGCTGCTCGCGTCTCTCAAAAAACTTTGCGCTTTTAAAAGAAAAATGCTAATCATGCTAAGTGCCAATAATTAAACTGCAGGACCGAAGCAGACGATATACTGGCGAATCGTGCATAAAATACGAGAATGTATTATTTTAATCAAGGGATTATTGCTGGTCGTGTTCCACCTTCTCAGTGACGTAATTCTCAGCTGTGAGTTGGAAAGCTAAATATCACTAGGTCTGCACATCATCCACCTCCGGTTGGGACACTTCCGCAATTTTAGATAAAAAACACAATTCAAATTTACGAAAAAAACTGTATTACCATTTACCAGATGAAAAATGTCATTTTGGTCCTCAGATGATTAATATCGAAACTGGTTTAAAATACAGCTGGACAGTATTAGAAGTCCTTTAAATTCCAAAGTCTATTATGAATATAGCTAGCTATATATAGGACATATGTGTGTACATATTTTGAATAAAGCAAACTTTACTAAGCGCATTTCCGACGCAAACTCGTAAACCAATAATGGCATAGGAAATCGTAACTGCTCGTAATATCCTTGTAGTTCTAGTATATTACATTGTATACTAATTAAGACTGAACAATTAATGGGTTTTTAGTGAGGTTGAAAACTTTGAGGAATAAATGACAAATTGAAAAAAAGTTAAAGACTACTCGAGGAAATGATTTCAACTTTTGCATTTCTGCACTCTGAACATTTAATCTTAATTTCCTAGAATCATAGTGGAAGAGAGAGAGAGAGAGAGAGATGTACATTCGCACAGAGTTATTTGCAAATGAAACTGGTGGATTTAGTGATGGCCTTACTTCTCTCACTGTCATGCCACATTCGAGTTAGCTTGACAGAAGTTTTAATTTATCAGACATAAACGTTTCAAAATAAAGTGCAAATGAAAAGCACCATTTTAATTAATTCAAAACAAATCTAGGGATTTCCCACATAATAATAGTATATAAGGTAATTTAGAAAAGCCATTAATATTCAAACATTTGTAAAATTGTATCACCATTGCCTATAGATTACATATGGTATAGTTGTCTCCAGAGGTGAAAATGGATTATAAATTACTAGGAAAACACTCCATGCATGCCGGAATATAAATAAATAAATAAGAGCTTGTCAAGCCCAAGCAAATAGAAAATCCAATAAACCTCATTACAAATTATTTGATTGAAGTGGATGGTAGAATCAATTTTATTCTATAATGATTTCACATGATCAATTTTGAATTCAAGAACTACTAATTAAGAGTCGAACTTCAATTATTTAAAACCTACTATATAGTTATGTTAAATTCCCAGTGGCGGTAGTCTGCATTTTTTGCTCAATAAAATTTAAAAAAATGAGAGAAAGAACTTGATTATTTCTACTAACAAAACATTCAATGTAAAACTTGATTTTCAAAGCAATTGTAATTAAAATAAGCTTGCTTTTGACTTTTATTTTATTTTAAAATTGGACAGTTTTATTCAATTAAATTTTGTACGCTTCCATTTGGATGGATTCGAAAATGAATGGGTTTGAGAATAAAGAGTACAATGAAACCTATTGTAAATCGAACTCGCAATGTAACAAAAATAAGCATTTTTTTCTATAGGTAGTTGATTTTAAAGAATTCAGTAAATATACCGTAGAATATAATAATATTAAAACGGCCGTATTCATGTCCCTGTACATCAAGAAATCAAGAGCATGTTTATTGGAATTGGGGTATTTACGATAGCGGATTATATTTTGGAAGATTCACGGACAAGATAGGAAAGCCCCATAATCTTTCGAGTTGAAGTTAGTCGGCTTTTACGATCTGGGAAGAACCTTGCTCGTGGCAGCTAGGTTGGTTCATTGCTATCTAAAGGAAAACGGTATGACATGTATATAAATACATATAGCAATGTCTGTCGAGATCTACATACATTTCGAACATAACTGGTTCAAGTAATTTCAAACTATTGGATAACCCGAAGGAATATGGCAGTCATAAACTGAGTACGAGTAGCTTGAATATAGAATAATATCAGTGGAATGTTGAAATCAACAATCAACCCTCTAAACGCATCAGAATCTGATTGAAAACTCTATATGTACCATATATATAAGAGATAAAATCTCAATAATAATAAGTAGTAAATTTTAACTATCCGTTCCAAATACTAAATCGTGTTCAAGATGCATTATTTTTATTGATGTATTGTTAGTATTACGAGTATTGAGAGCCACAATTCGGCCGAGTCTATTCAGAAGCTGCGTTCAGCTAGCTCCTCCACAACGGAATATC